>CAMAOC010000480.1:0-34749 GCA_945859555.1 Megachile ligniseca
ATTACTCTTGTCTCTATCCTTATAACTATTATTATTATGCTTATTACTATTATTATTAGCACTATAACTATTATTATTATCCTTATTACTATTATTATTATCGCTATGACTGTTATTATTATGCTTATTGTATTATTACTATCCCTATTACTTTTGTGTTTATCCTTATAACTATTATTACTTCCCTTATTACTATTATTATTATCGCTATAACTATTATTATTATCCTTATTACTAGTATTATTAGCACTATAACTATTATGTTTATCCTTATTACTATTATTATTCGCACTATAACTATTATTATTATCCTTATTACTATTATGATTATCGCTATAACTATTATTATTATCCTTATTACTATTATTACTAGCACTATAAGTATTATTATTATCCTTATTACTATTATTATTATCGCTATGACTGTTATTATTATGCTTATTCTACTATTACTCTCCCTATTACTCTTGTCTCTATTCTTATAACTATTATTATTATCGCTATAACTATTATTATTATCCTTATTACTATTATTATTATCGCTATAACTATTATTATTATCCTTATTACTATTATGACTAGCACTATAACTATTATTATTATCCTTATTACTATTATTATTATCGCTATGACTGTTATTATTATGCTTATTCTACTATTACTATCCCTATTACTCTTGTCTCTATTCTTATAACTATTATTATTATGCTTATTACTATTATTATTATCGCTATAACTATTATTATTATCCTTAATACTATTATTATTATCGCTATGACTGTTATTATTATCCTTATTTTATTATTAATATCCCTATTGCTCTTGTCTTTATCCTTATTACTATTATTATTATCCTTATTACTAATATTATTATCGCTATAACTATTATTATTATCGCTATGACTGTTATTATTATCCTTATTCTATTATTATTTCCCTTATTATTATTATTATTATCGCTATAACTATTATTATTATCCTTATTACTATTAATATCGCTATGACTGTTATTATTATCCTTATTCTACTATCACTATCCCTATTACTCTTGTCTCTATCCTTATAGCTATTATTATTATCCTTATTACTATTATTATTATCGGTATAACTATTATTATTATCCTTATCACTATTATTACTAGCACTATAACTATTATGTTTATACTTATTACTATTATTATTATCGCTATAAATATTATTATTATCGCAATGACTGTTATTATTATCCTTATTCTATTATTATTTCCCTTATTACTATTATTATTATCGCTATAACTATTATTATTATCCTTATTACTATTATTATCGCTATGACTGTTATTATTATCCTTATTCTACTATTACTATCCCTATTACTCTTGTCTCTATCCTTATAACTATTATTATTATCCTTACTACTATTATTATTATCGCTATAACTATTATTATTATCGCTATGACTGTTATTATTATCCTTATTCTATTATTACTATCCCTATTACTCTTCTCTTTATCCTTATAACTATTATTATTATCCTTATTACTATTATTATTATCGCTATGACTATTATTATTATCGCTATGACTGTTATAATTATCCTTATTCTATTATTACTATCCCTATTACTCTTCTCTTTATCCTTATAACTATTATTATTATCCTTATAACTATTATTATTATCCTTATTACTATTATTATTATCGCTATGACTGTTATTATTATACTTATTCCATTATTACTATCCCCATTACTCTTGTCTTTGTCCTTATAACTATTATTATTATCCTTATTACTATTATTATTATCGCTATAACTATTACTATTATCGCTATGACTGTTATTATTATGCTTATTGTATTATTACTATCCCTATTACTTTTGTCTTTATCCTTATTACTAGTGTTATTAGCACTATAACTATTATGTTTATCCTTATTACTATTATTATTCGCACTATAACTATTATTATTTCCCGTATTACTATTATTATTATCATTATAACTGTTATTATTATCCTTATTACTAGTATTATTATCTCTATAGCTATTATTGTTATCCTCATTACTATTATTATTATCGCTATGACTGTTATTATTATCCTTATTCTATTATTACTATCCCTATTACTCTTCTCTTTATCCTTATAACTATTATTATTATCCTTATAACTATTATTATTATCCTTATTACTATTATTATTATCGCTATGACTGTTATTATTATACTTATTCTATTATTACTATCCCTATTACTCTTGTCTCTATCCTTATAACTATTATTATTTCCCTTATTACTATTATTATTATCATTATAACTGTTATTATTATCCTTATTACTAGTATTATTATCTCTATAACTATTATTGTTATCCTCATTACTATTATTATTATCGCTATGACTGTTATTATTATCCTCATTCTATTATTACTATCTCTATTGCTCTTGTCTTTATCCTTATAACTATTATTATTATCCTTGTCAGTATTATTATTATCGCTATAACTATTATTATTATCCTCATTACTATTATTATTATCGCTATGACTGTTATTATTATCCTTATTCTATTATTACTATCCCTATTACTCTTGTCTTTATCCTTATAACTATTATTATTATCCTTATTACTATTATTATTATCGCTATGACTGTTATTATTATCCTTATTTTATTATTAATATCCCTATTACTCTTGTCTTTATCCTTATAACTATTATTATTATCCTTGTCAGTATTATTATTATCGCTATAACTTTTATTATTATCCTCATTACTATTATTATTATCGCTATGACTGTTATTATTATCCTTATTCTATTATTACTATCCCTATTACTCTTGTCTTTATCCTTATAACTATTATTATTATCCTTATTACTATTATTATTATCGCTATAACTATTATTATTATCGCTATGACTGTTATTATTATGCTTATTGTATTATTACTATCCCTATTACTTTTGTCTTTATCCTTATAACTATTATTACTTCCCTTATTACTATTATTATTATCCTTATTACTATTATTATTATCGCTATAACTATTATTATTATCCTTATTACTATTATTACTAGCACTATAACTATTATTATTATCCTTATTACTATTATTATTATCGCTATGACTGTTATTATTATCCTTATTTTATTATTAATATCCCTATTACTCTTGTCTTTATCCTTATAACTATTATTATTATCCTTGTCAGTATTATTATTATCGCTATAACTTTTATTATTATCCTCATTACTATTATTATTATCGCTATGACTGTTATTATTATCCTTATTCTATTATTACTATCCCTATTACTCTTGTCTTTATCCTTATAACTATTATTATTATCCTTATTACTATTATTATTATCGCTATAACTATTATTATTATCGCTATGACTGTTATTATTATGCTTATTGTATTATTACTATCCCTATTACTTTTGTCTTTATCCTTATAACTATTATTACTTCCCTTATTACTATTATTATTATCCTTATTACTATTATTATTATCGCTATAACTATTATTATTATCCTTATTACTATTATTACTAGCACTATAACTATTATTATTATCCTTATTACTATTATTATTATCGCTATGACTGTTATTATGATGCTTATTCTACTATTACTATCCCTATTACTCTTGTCTTTATCCTTATAACTATTATTATTTCCCTTATTACTATTATTATTATCATTATAACTGTTATTATTATCCTTATTACTAGTATTATTATCTCTATAACTATTATTGTTATCCTCATTACTATTATTATTATCGCTATGACTGTTATTATTATCCTTATTCTATTATTACTATCCCTATTACTCTTGTCTCTATCCTTATAACTATTATTATTATGCTTATTACTATTATTATTAGCACTATAACTATTATTATTATCCTTAATACTATTATTATTATCGCGATGACTGTTATTATTATCCTTATTTTATTATTAATATCCCTATTACTCTTGTCTTTATCCTTATAACTATTATTATTATCCTTATTACTAATATTATTATCGCTATAACTATTATTATTATCGCTATGACTGTTATTATTATCCTTATTCTATTATTATTTCCCTTATTATTATTATTATTATTATCGCTATAACTATTATTATTATCCTTATTACTATTAATATCGCTATGACTGTTATTATTATCCTTATTCTACTATCACTATCCCTATTACTCTTGTCTCTATCCTTATAGCTATTATTATTATCCTTATTACTATTATTATTATCGCTATAACTATTATTATTATCGCTATGACTGTTATTATTATCCTTATTCTATTATTACTATCCCTATTACTCTTCTCTTTATCCTTATAACTATTATTATTATCCTTATTACTATTATTATTATCGCTATGACTATTATTATTATCGCTATGACTGTTATAATTATCCTTATTCTATTATTACTATCCCTATTACTCTTCTCTTTATCCTTATAACTATTATTATTATCCTTATTACTATTATTATTATCGCTATGACTGTTATTATTATACTTATTCCATTATTACTATCCCCATTACTCTTGTCTTTATCCTTATAACTATTATTATTATCCTTATTACTATTATTATTATCGCTATAACTATTATTATTATCGCTATGACTGTTATTATTATGCTTATTGTATTATTACTATCCCTATTACTTTTGTCTTTATCCTTATTACTAGTGTTATTAGCACTATAACTATTATGTTTATCCTTATTACTATTATTATTCGCACTATAACTATTATTATTTCCCTTATTACTATTATTATTATCATTATAACTGTTATTATTATCCTTATTACTAGTATTATTATCTCTATAACTATTATTGTTATCCTCATTACTATTATTATTATCGCTATGACTGTTATTATTATCCTTATTCTATTATTACTATCCCTATTACTCTTCTCTTTATCCTTATAACTATTATTATTATCCTTATAACTATTATTATTATCCTTATTACTATTATTATTATCGCTATGACTGTTATTATTATCCTTATTCTATTATTACTATCCCTATTACTCTTGTCTCTATCCTTATAACTATTATTATTATGCTTATTACTATTATTATTAGCACTAAAACTATTATTATTATCCTTATTACTATTATTATTGTCGCTATGACTGTTATTATTATACTTATTCTATTATTACTATCCCTATTACTCTTGTCTCTATCCTTATAACTATTATTATTATCCTCATTACTATTATTATTATCGCTATGACTGTTATTATTATACTTATTCTATTATTACTATCCCTATTACTCTTGTCTTTATCCTGATAATTATTATTATTTCCCTTATTACAATTATTATTATCGCTATAACTATTATTATTATCCTTATTACTATTATTATTCGCACTATAACTATTATTATTATCCTTATTACTTTTATTATTATTGCTATAACTGTTATTATTATCCTTATTACTATTATTATTAGCACTATAGCTATTATTATTATTATCGCTATGACTGTTATTATTATCCTTATTCTATTATTACTAGCACTATAACTATTATTATTATCCTTATTACTATTATTATTATCGCTATGACTGTTATTATTATGCTTATTCTACTATTACTATCCCTATTACTCTTGTCTTTATCCTTATAACTATTATTATTATCCTTGTCAGTATTATTATTATCGCTATAACTTTTATTATTATCCTCATTACTATTATTATTATCGCTATGACTGTTATTATTATCCTTATTCTATTATTACTATCCCTATTACTCTTGTCTTTATCCTTATAACTATTATTATTATCCTTATTACTATTATTATTATCGCTATAACTATTATTATTATCGCTATGACTGTTATTATTATGCTTATTGTATTATTACTATCCCTATTACTTTTGTCTTTATCCTTATAACTATTATTACTTCCCTTATTACTATTATTATTATCGCTATAACTATTATTATTATCCTTATTACTAGTATTATTAGCACTATAACTATTATGTTTATCCTTATTACTATTATTATTCGCACTATAACTATTATTATTATCCTTATTACTATTATTATTATCGCTATAACTATTATTATTATCCTTATTACTATTATTACTAGCACTATAACTATTATTATTATCCTTATTACTATTATTATTATCGCTATGACTGTTATTATTATGCTTATTCTACTATTACTATCCCTATTACTCTTGTCTCTATTCTTATAACTATTATTATTATGCTTATTACTATTATTATTATCGCTATAACTATTATTATTATCCTTACTACTATTATTATTATCGCTATGACTGTTATTATTATCCTTATTCTATTATTACTATCCCTATTACTCTTGTCTTTATCCTTATAACTATTATTATTTCCCTTATTACTGTTATTATTATCATTATAACTGTTATTATTATCCTTATTACTAGTATTATTATCTCTATAACTATTATTGTTATCTTCATTACTATTATTATTATCGCTATGACTGTTATTACTATCCTTATTCTATTATTATTTCCCTTATTATTATTATTATTATTATCGCTATAACTATTATTATTATCCTTATTACTATTATTATCGCTATGACTGTTATTATTATCCTTATTCTACTATTACTATCCCTATTACTCTTGTCTCTATCCTTATAACTATTATTATTATCCTTACTACTATTATTATTATCGCTATAACTATTATTATTATCGCTATGACTGTTATTATTTTCCTTATTCTATTATTACTATCCCTATTACTCTTCTCTTTATCCTTATAACTATTATTATTATCCTTATTACTATTATTATTATCGCTATGACTATTATTATTATCGCTATGATTGTTATAATTATCCTTATTCTATTATTACTATCCCTATTACTCTTCTCTTTATCCTTATAACTATTATTATTATCCTTATAACTATTATTATTATCCTTATTACTATTATTATTATCGCTATGACTGTTATTATTATACTTATTCTATTATTACTATCCCTATTACTCTTGTCTTTATCCTTATAACTATTATTATTATCCTTATTACTATTATTATTATCGCTATAACTATTATTATTATCGCTATGACTGTTATTATTATGCTTATTGTATTATTACTATCCCTATTACTTTTGTCTTTATCCTTATTACTAGTATTATTATCACTATAACTATTATGTTTATCCTTATTACTATTATTATTCGCACTATAACTATTATTATTTCCCTTATTACTATTATTATTATCATTATAATTGTTATTATTATCCTTATTCTACTATTACTATGCCTATTACTCTTGTCTCTATCCTTATAACTATTATTATTATCCTTACTACTATTATTATTATCGCTATAACTATTATTATTATCGCTATGACTGTTATTATTATCCTTATTCTATTATTACTATCCCTATTACTCTTCTCTTTATCCTTATAACTATTATTATTATCCTTATTACTATTATTATTATCGCTATGACTATTATTATTATCGCTATGACTGTTATAATTATCCTTATTCTATTATTACTATCCCTATTACTTTTGTCTTTATCCTTATTACTAGTATTATTAGCACTATAACTATTATGTTTATCCTTATTACTATTATTATTCGCACTATAACTATTATTATTTCCCTTATTACTATTATTATTATCATTATAACTGTTATTATTATCCTTATTACTAGTATTATTATCTCTATAACTATTATTGTTATCCTCATTACTATTATTATTATCGCTATGACTGTTATTATTATCCTTATTCTATTATTACTATCCCTATTACTCTTCTCTTTATCCTTATAACTATTATTATTATCCTTATTACTATTATTATTATCGCTATGACTATTATTATTATCGCTATGACTGTTATAATTATCCTTATTCTATTATTACTATCCCTATTACTCTTCTCTTTATCCTTATAACTATTATTATTATCCTTATAACTATTATTATTATCCTTATTACTATTATTACTATCCCTATTACTCTTGTCTCCATCCTTATAACTATTATTATTATCCTCATTACTATTATTATTATCCTTATTCTATTATTACTATCCCTATTACTCTTGTCTTTATCCTCATAACTATTATTATTATCCTTATTACTATTATTATTATCGCTATAACTATTATTATTATCCTTGTTACTATTATTATTATCGCAATGACTGTTATTATTATCCTTATTCTATTATTACTATCCCTATTACTCTTCTCTTTATCCTTATAACTATTATTATTATCCTTATAACTATTATTATTATCCTTATTACTATTATTATTATCGCTATGACTGTTATTATTATACTTATTCTATTATTACTATCCCTATTACTCTTGTCTTTATCCTTATAACTATTATTATTTCCCTTATTACTATTATTATTATCATTATAACTGTTATTATTATCCTTATTACTAGTATTATTATCGCTTAACTATTACTATTATCTTCATTACTATTATTATTATCGCTATAACTATTATTATTATCGCTATGACTGTTATTATTATGCTTATTGTATTATTACTATCCCTATTACTTTTGGCTTTATCCTTATAACTATTATTACTTCCCTTATTACTATTATTATTATCCTTATTACTAGTATTATTAGCACTATAACTATTATGTTTATCCTTATTACTATTATTATTCGCACTATAACTATTATTATTATCCTTATTACTATTATTATTATCCTTAATACTATTATTACTAGCACTATAACCAATATTATTATTATCCTTATTACTATTATTATTATCGCTATGACTGTTATTATTATGCTTATTCTACTATTACTATCCCTATTACTCTTGTCTCTATTCTTATAACTATTATTATTATGCTTATTACTATTATTATTATCGCTATAACTATTATTATTATCCTAACTACTATTATTATTATCGCTATGACTGTTATTAATATCCTTATTCTATTATTACTATCCCTATTACTCTTGTCTTTATCCTTATAACTATTATTATTTCCCTTATTACTATTATTATTATCCTTATTCTATTATTATTTCCCTTATTATTATTATTATTATCGCTATAACTATTATTATTATCCTTATTACTATTAATATCGCTATGACTGTTATTATTATCCTTATTCTACTATCACTATCCCTATTACTCTTGTCTCTATCCTTATAGCTATTATTATTATCCTTATTACTATTATTATTATCGCTATAACTATTATTATTATCCTTATCACTATTATTACTAGCACTATAACTATTATGTTTATCCTTATTACTATTATTATTATCGCTATAAATATTATTATTATCGCTATGACTGTTATTATTATCTTTATTCTATTATTATTTCCCTTATTACTATTATTATTATCGCGATAACTATTATTATTATCCTTATTACTATTATTATCGCTATGACTGTTATATTTATCCTTATTCTACTATTACTATCCCTATTACTCTTGTCTCTATCCTTATAACTATTATTATTATCCTTACTACTATTATTATTATCGCTATAACTATTATTATTATCGCTATGACTGTTATTATTATCCTTATTCTATTATTACTATCCCTATTACTCTTCTCTTTATCCTTATTACTATTATTATTATCGCTATGACTGTTATAATTATCCTTATTCTATTATTACTATCCCTATTACTCTTGTCTTTATCCTTATAACTATTATTATTTCCCTAAATTACTATTATTAGTATCATTATAACTGTTATTATTATCCTTATTACTAGTATTATTATCTCTATAACTATTATTGTTATCCTCATTACTATTATTATTATCGCTATGACTGTTATTATTATCCTTATTCTATTATTACGATCTCTATTGCTCTTGTCTTTATCCTTATAACTATTATTATTATCCTTGTCAGTATTATTATTATCGCTATAACTATTATTATTATCCTCATTACTATTATTATTATCGCTATAACTGTTATTATTATCCTTATTCTATTATTACTATCCCTATTACTCTTGTCTTTATCCTTATAACTATTATTATTATCCTTATTACTATTATTATTATCGCTATAACTATTATTATTATCGCTATGACTGTTATTACTATGCTTATTGTATTATTACTATCAGTATTACTTTTGTCTTTATCCTTATAAATATTATTATTTCCCTTATTACTATTATTATTATCCTTATTACTAGTATTATTAGCACTATAACTATTATGTTTATCCTTATTACTATTATTATTCGCACTATAACTATTATTATTATCCTTATTACTATTATTATTATCGCTATAACTATTATTATTATCCTTAATACTATTATTACTAGCACTATAACCAATATTATTATTATCCTTATTACTATTATTATTATCGCTATGACTGTTATTATTATGCTTATTCTACTATTACTATCCCTATTACTCTTGTCTCTATTCTTATAACTATTATTATTATGCTTATTACTATTATTATTATCGCTATAACTATTATTATTATCCTTACTACTATTATTATTATCGCTATGACTGTTATTAATATCCTTATTCTATTATTACTATCCCTATTACTCTTGTCTTTATCCTTATAACTATTATTATTTCCCTTATTACTATTATTATTATCCTTATTCTATTATTATTTCCCTTATTATTATTATTATTATCGCTATAACTATTATTATTATCCTCATTACTATTAATATCGCTATGACTGTTATTATTATCCTTATTCTACTATCACTATCCCTATTACTCTTGTCTCTATCCTTATAGCTATTATTATTATCCTTATTACTATTATTATTATCGCTATAACTATTATTATTATCCTTATCACTATTATTACTAGCACTATAACTCTTATGTTTATCCTTATTACTATTATTATTATCGCTATAAATATTATTATTATCGCTATGACTGTTATTATTATCTTTATTCTATTATTATTTCCCTTATTACTATTATTATTATCGCGATAACTATTATTATTATCCTTATTACTATTATTATCGCTATGACTGTTATATTTATCCTTATTCTACTATTACTATCCCTATTACTCTTGTCTCTATCCTTATAACTATTATTATTATCCTTACTACTATTATTATTATCGCTATAACTATTATTATTATCGCTATGACTGTTATTATTATCCTTATTCTATTATTACTATCCCTATTACTCTTCTCTTTATCCTTATTACTATTATTATTATCGCTATGACTGTTATAATTATCCTTATTCTATTATTACTATCCCTATTACTCTTGTCTTTATCCTTATAACTATTATTATTTCCCTAAATTACTATTATTAGTATCATTATAACTGTTATTATTATCCTTATTACTAGTATTATTATCTCTATAACTATTATTGTTATCCTCATTACTATTATTATTATCGCTATGACTGTTATTATTATCCTTATTCTATTATTACGATCTCTATTGCTCTTGTCTTTATCCTTATAACTATTATTATTATCCTTGTCAGTATTATTATTATCGCTATAACTATTATTATTATCCTCATTACTATTATTATTATCGCTATAACTGTTATTATTATCCTTATTCTATTATTACTATCCCTATTACTCTTGTCTTTATCCTTATAACTATTATTATTATCCTTATTACTATTATTATTATCGCTATAACTATTATTATTATCGCTATGACTGTTATTACTATGCTTATTGTATTATTACTATCAGTATTACTTTTGTCTTTATCCTTATAACTATTATTATTTCCCTTATTACTATTATTATTATCGCTATAACTATTATTATTATCCTTATTACTAGTATTATTAGCACTATAACTATTATGTTTATCCTTATTACTATTATTATTCGCACTATAACTATTATTATTATCCTTATTACTATTATTATTATCGCTATAACTATTATTATTGTCCTTATTACTATTATTACTAGCACTATAACTATTATTATTATCCTTATTACTATTATTATTATCGCTATGACTGTTATTATTATGCTTATTCTACTATTACTATCCCTATTACTCTTGTCTCTATTCTTATAACTATTATTATTATGCTTATTACTATTATTATTATCGCTATAACTATTATTATTATCCTTACTACTATTATTATTATCGCTATGACTGTTATTAATATCCTTATTCTATTATTACTATCCCTATTACTCTTGTCTTTATCCTTATAACTATTATTATTTCCCTTATTACTATTATTATTATCCTTATTCTATTATTATTTCCCTTATTATTATTATTATTATCGCTATAACTATTATTATTATCCTCATTACTATTAATATCGCTATGACTGTTATTATTATCCTTATTCTACTATCACTATCCCTATTACTCTTGTCTCTATCCTTATAGCTATTATTATTATCCTTATTACTATTATTATTATCGCTATAACTATTATTATTATCCTTATCACTATTATTACTAGCACTATAACTATTATGTTTATCCTTATTACTATTATTATTATCGCTATAAATATTATTATTATCGCTATGACTGTTATTATTATCTTTATTCTATTATTATTTCCCTTATTACTATTATTATTATCGCGATAACTATTATTATTATCCTTATTACTATTATTATCGCTATGACTGTTATATTTATCCTTATTCTACTATTACTATCCCTATTACTCTTGTCTCTATCCTTATAACTATTATTATTATCCTTACTACTATTATTATTATCGCTATAACTATTATTATTATCGCTATGACTGTTATTATTATCCTTATTCTATTATTACTATCCCTATTACTCTTCTCTTTATCCTTATTACTATTATTATTATCGCTATGACTGTTATAATTATCCTTATTCTATTATTACTATCCCTATTACTCTTGTCTTTATCCTTATAACTATTATTATTTCCCTAAATTACTATTATTAGTATCATTATAACTGTTATTATTATCCTTATTACTAGTATTATTATCTCTATAACTATTATTGTTATCCTCATTACTATTATTATTATCGCTATGACTGTTATTATTATCCTTATTCTATTATTACGATCTCTATTGCTCTTGTCTTTATCCTTATAACTATTATTATTATCCTTGTCAGTATTATTATTATCGCTATAACTATTATTATTATCCTCATTACTATTATTATTATCGCTATAACTGTTATTATTATCCTTATTCTATTATTACTATCCCTATTACTCTTGTCTTTATCCTTATAACTATTATTATTATCCTTATTACTATTATTATTATCGCTATAACTATTATTATTATCGCTATGACTGTTATTACTATGCTTATTGTATTATTACTATCAGTATTACTTTTGTCTTTATCCTTATAACTATTATTATTTCCCTTATTACTATTATTATTATCGCTATAACTATTATTATTATCCTTATTACTAGTATTATTAGCACTATAACTATTATGTTTATCCTTATTACTATTATTATTCGCACTATAACTATTATTATTATCCTTATTACTATTATTATTATCGCTATAACTATTATTATTGTCCTTATTACTATTATTACTAGCACTATAACTATTATTATTATCCTTATTACTATTATTATTATCGCTATGACTGTTATTATTATGCTTATTCTACTATTACTATCCCTATTACTCTTGTCTCTATTCTTATAACTATTATTATTATGCTTATTACTATTATTATTATCGCTATAACTATTATTATTATCCTTACTACTATTATTATTATCGCTATGACTGTTATTATTATCCTTATTCTATTATTACTATCCCTATTACTCTTGTCTTTATCCTTATAACTATTATTATTTCCCTTATTACTATTATTATTATCATTATAACTGTTATTATTATCCTTAATACTATTATTATTATCGCTATGACTGTTATTATTATCATTATTTTATTATTAATATCATTATTACTCTTGTCTTTATCCTTATAACTATTATTATTATCCTTATTACTAATATTATTATCGCTATAACTATTATTATTATCGCTATGACTGTTATTATTATCCTTATTCTATTATTATTTCCCTTATTATTATTATTATTATCGCTATAACTATTATTATTATCCTTATTACTATTAATATTTCTATGACTGTTATTATTATCCTTATTCTACTATCACTATCCCTATTACTCTTGTCTCTATCCTTATAACTATTATTATTATGCTTATTACTATTATTATTATCGCTATAACTATTATTATTATCCATACTACTATTATTATTATCGCTATGACTGTTATTATTATCCTTATCACTATTATTACTAGCACTATAACTATTATGTTTATCCTTATTACTATTATTATTATTGCTATAACTGTTATTATTATCCTTATTACTATTATTATTAGCACTATAGCTATTATTATTATCCTTATTACTATTATTATTATCGCTATAACTATTATTATTATCCTTATCACTATTATTACTAGCACTATAACTATTATGTTTATCCTTATTACTATTATTATTATCGCTATAAATATTATTATTATCGCTATGACTGTTATTATTATCCTTATTCTATTATTATTTCAATTATTACTATTATTATTATCGCTATAACTATTATTATTATCCTTATTACTTTTATTATCGCTATGACTGTTATTATTATCCTTATTCTACTATTACTATCCCTATTACTCTTGTCTCTATCCTTATAACTATTATTATTATCCTTATTACTATTATTAATATCGCTATGACTATTATTATTATCGCTATGACTGTTATAATTATCCTTATTCTATTATTACTATCCCTATTACTCTTGTCTTTATCCTTATAACTATTATTATTTCCCTAAATTACTATTATTATTATCATTATAACTGTTATTATTATCCTTATTACTAGTATTATTATCTCTATAACTATTATTGTTATCCTCATTACTATTATTATTATCGCTATGACTGTTATTATTATCCTTATTCTATTATTACTATTCCTATTACTCTTGTCTTTATCCTTATAACTATTATTATTTCCCTGATTACTATTATTATTATCGCTATAACTGTTATTATTATCCTTATTACTAGTATTATTAGCACTATAACTATTATGTTTATCCTTATTACTATTATTATTATCGCTATAACTATTATTATTATCGCTATGACTGTTATTATTATCCTTATTCTATTATTATTTCCCCTATTACTATTATTATTATCGCTATAACTATTATTCTTATCCTTATTACTATTATTATCGCTATGACTGTTATTATTATCCTTATTCTACTATTACTATCCCTATTACTCTTGTCTCTATCCTTATAACTATTATTATTATGCTTATTACTATTATTATTATCGCTATAACTATTATTATTATCCTTACTACTATTATTATTATCGCTATGACTGCTATTATTATCCTTATTGTGTTATTAATATCCCTATTACTCTTGTCTTTATCCTTATAACTATTATTATTATCCTTATTACTATTATTATTATCGCTATAACTATTATTATTATCCTTATTACTATTATTATCGCTATTACTGTAATTATTATCCTTATTCTACTATTACTATCCCTATTACTCTTGTCTCTATCCTTACAACTATTAGTATTATGCTTATTACTATTATTATTATCGCTATAACTACTATTATTATCCTTACTACTATTATTATTATCGCTATGACTGTTATTATTATCCTTATTCTATAATTACTATCCCTATTACTCTTCTTTTTATCCTTATAACTATTAGTATTATCGTTATTACTATTATTATTATCGCTATAACTATTATTATTAACCTTATTACTATTATTACTAGCACTGTAACTATTATTATTATCCTTATTACTATTATTATTATCGCTATGACTGTTATTATTATACTTATTCTATTATTACTATCCCTATTACTCTTGTCTTTATCCTTATGACTATTATTATTATCCTTACTACTATTATTATTATCGCTATGACTGTTATTATTATCCTTATTGTATTATTACTATCCCTATTACTCTTGTCTTTATCCTTATAACTATTATTATTATCCTTATTACTATTATTATTATCGCTATAACTATTATTATTATCGTTATGACTATTATTATTATCCTTATTACTATTTTTATTATCGCTATGACTGTTATTATTATCCTTATTCTACTATTACTATCCCTATTACTCTTGTCTCTATCCTTATAACTATTATTATTATCCTTACTACTATTATTATTATCGCTATAACTATTATTATTATCGCTATGACTATTATTATTATCGCTATGACTGTTATAATTATCCTTATTCTATTATTACTATCCCTATTACTCTTCTCTTTATCCTTATAACTATTATTATTATCCTTATAACTATTATTATTATCCTTATTACTATTATTACTATCCCTATTACTCTTGTCTCCATCCTTATAACTATTATTATTATCCTCATTACTATTATTATTATCCTTATTCTATTATTACTATCCCTATTACTCTTGTCTTTATCCTCATAACTATTATTATTATCCTTATTACTATTATTATTATCGCTATAACTATTATTATTATCCTTGTTACTATTATTATTATCGCAATGACTGTTATTATTATCCTTATTCTATTATTACTATCCCTATTACTCTTCTCTTTATCCTTATAACTATTATTATTATCCTTATTACTATTATTATTATCGCTATGACTGTTATTATTATACTTATTCTATTATTACTATCCCTATTACTCTTGTCTTTATCCTTATAACTATTATTATTTCCCTTATTACTATTATTATTATCATTATAACTGTTATTATTATCCTTATTACTAGTATTATTATCGCTTAACTATTACTATTATCTTCATTACTATTATTATTATCGCTATGACTGTTATTATTATCCTTATTCTACTATTACTATCCCTATTACTCTTGTCTCTATCCTTATAACTATTATTATTATCCTTACTACTATTATTATTATCGCTATAACTATTATTATTATCGCTATGACTATTATTATTATCGCTATGACTGTTATAATTATCCTTATTCTATTATTACTATCCCTATTACTCTTCTCTTTATCCTTATAACTATTATTATTATCCTTATAACTATTATTATTATCCTTATTACTATTATTACTATCCCTATTACTCTTGTCTCCATCCTTATAACTATTATTATTATCCTCATTACTATTATTATTATCCTTATTCTATTATTACTATCCCTATTACTCTTGTCTTTATCCTCATAACTATTATTATTATCCTTATTACTATTATTATTATCGCTATAACTATTATTATTATCCTTGTTACTATTATTATTATCGCAATGACTGTTATTATTATCCTTATTCTATTATTACTATCCCTATTACTCTTCTCTTTATCCTTATAACTATTATTATTATCCTTATTACTATTATTATTATCGCTATGACTGTTATTATTATACTTATTCTATTATTACTATCCCTATTACTCTTGTCTTTATCCTTATAACTATTATTATTTCCCTTATTACTATTATTATTATCATTATAACTGTTATTATTATCCTTATTACTAGTATTATTATCGCTTAACTATTACTATTATCTTCATTACTATTATTATTATCGCTATGACTGTTATTATTATCCTTATTCTATTATTACTATCCCTATTACTCTTGTCCTTATCCTTATAACTATTATTATTATCCTTATTACTATTATTATTATCGCTATAACTATTATTATTATCGCTATGACTGTTATTATTATGCTTATTGTATTATTACTATCCCTATTACTTTTGGCTTTATCCTTATAACTATTATTACTTCCCTTATTACTATTATTATTATCGCTATAACTATTATTATTATCCTTATTACTAGTATTATTAGCACTATAACTATTATGTTTATCCTTATTACTATTATTATTCGCACTATAACTATTATTATTATCCTTATTACTATTATTATTATCGCTATAACTATTATTATTATCCTTAATACTATTATTACTAGCACTATAACCAATATTATTATTATCCTTATTACTATTATTATTATCGCTATGACTGTTATTATTATGCTTATTCTACTATTACTATCCCTATTACTCTTGTCTCTTTTCTTATAACTATTATTATTATGCTTATTACTATTATTATTATCGCTATAACTATTATTATTATCCTTACTACTATTATTATTATCGCTATGACTGTTATTAATATCCTTATTCTATTATTACTATCCCTATTACTCTTGTCTTTATCCTTATAACTATTATTATTTCCCTTATTACTATTATTATTATCCTTATTCTATTATTATTTCCCTTATTATTATTATTATTATCGCTATAACTATTATTATTATCCTTATTACTATTAATATCGCTATGACTGTTATTATTATCCTTATTCTACTATCACTATCCCTATTACTCTTGTCTCTATCCTTATAGCTATTATTATTATCCTTATTACTATTATTATTATCGCTATAACTATTATTATTATCCTTATCACTATTATTACTAGCACTATAACTATTATGTTTATCCTTATTACTATTATTATTATCGCTATAAATATTATTATTATCGCTATGACTGTTATTATTATCTTTATTCTATTATTATTTCCCTTATTACTATTATTATTATCGCGATAACTATTATTATTATCCTTATTACTATTATTATCGCTATGACTGTTATATTTATCCTTATTCTACTATTACTATCCCTATTACTCTTGTCTCTATCCTTATAACTATTATTATTATCCTTACTACTATTATTATTATCGCTATAACTATTATTATTATCGCTATGACTGTTATTATTATCCTTATTCTATTATTACTATCCCTATTACTCTTCTCTTTATCCTTATTACTATTATTATTATCGCTATGACTGTTATAATTATCCTTATTCTATTATTACTATCCCTATTACTCTTGTCTTTATCCTTATAACTATTATTATTTCCCTAAATTACTATTATTAGTATCATTATAACTGTTATTATTATCCTTATTACTAGTATTATTATCTCTATAACTATTATTGTTATCCTCATTACTATTATTATTATCGCTATGACTGTTATTATTATCCTTATTCTATTATTACGATCTCTATTGCTCTTGTCTTTATCCTTATAACTATTATTATTATCCTTGTCAGTATTATTATTATCGCTATAACTATTATTATTATCCTCATTACTATTATTATTATCGCTATAACTGTTATTATTATCCTTATTCTATTATTACTATCCCTATTACTCTTGTCTTTATCCTTATAACTATTATTATTATCCTTATTACTATTATTATTATCGCTATAACTATTATTATTATCGCTATGACTGTTATTACTATGCTTATTGTATTATTACTATCAGTATTACTTTTGTCTTTATCCTTATAACTATTATTATTTCCCTTATTACTATTATTATTATCGCTATAACTATTATTATTATCCTTATTACTAGTATTATTAGCACTATAACTATTATGTTTATCCTTATTACTATTATTATTCGCACTATAACTATTATTATTATCCTTATTACTATTATTATTATCGCTATAACTATTATTATTGTCCTTATTACTATTATTACTAGCACTATAACTATTATTATTATCCTTATTACTATTATTATTATCGCTATGACTGTTATTATTATCCTTATTCTACTATTACTATCCCTATTACTCTTGTCTCTATTCTTATAACTATTATTATTATGCTTATTACTATTATTATTATCGCTATAACTATTATTATTATCCTTACTACTATTATTATTATCGCTATGACTGTTATTATTATCCTTATTCTATTATTACTATCCCTATTACTCTTGTCTTTATCCTTATAACTATTATTATTTCCCTTATTACTATTATTATTATCATTATAACTGTTATTATTATCCTTAATACTATTATTATTATCGCTATGACTGTTATTATTATCATTATTTTATTATTAATATCCCTATTACTCTTGTCTTTATCCTTATAACTATTATTATTATCCTTATTACTAATATTATTATCGCTATAACTATTATTATTATCGCTATGACTGTTATTATTATCCTTATTCTACTATCACTATCCCTATTACTCTTGTCTCTATCCTTATAACTATTATTATTATGCTTATTACTATTATTATTATCGCTATAACTATTATTATTATCCATACTACTATTATTATTATCGCTATGACTGTTATTATTATCCTTATCACTATTATTACTAGCACTATAACTATTATGTTTATCCTTATTACTATTATTATTATTGCTATAACTGTTATTATTATCCTTATTACTATTATTATTAGCACTATAGCTATTATTATTATCCTTATTACTATTATTATTATCGCTATAACTATTATTATTATCCTTATCACTATTATTACTAGCACTATAACTATTATGTTTATCCTTATTACTATTATTATTATCGCTATAAATATTATTATTATCGCTATGACTGTTATTATTATCCTTATTCTATTATTATTTCAATTATTACTATTATTATTATCGCTATAACTATTATTATTATCCTTATTACTTTTATTATCGCTATGACTGTTATTATTATCCTTATTCTACTATTACTATCCCTATTACTCTTGTCTCTATCCTTATAACTATTATTATTATCCTTATTACTATTATTATTATCGCTATAACTATTATTATTATCGTTATGACTATTATTATTATCCTTATTACTATTTTTATTATCGCTATGACTGTTATTATTATCCTTATTCTATTATGACTATCCCTATTATTCCTGTCTCTATCCTTATAACTATTATTATTATGCTTATTACTATTATTATTAGCACTATAACTATTATTATTATCGCTATGACTGTTATTATTATACTTATTCTATTATTACTATCCCTAATACACTTGTCTTTATCCTTATAGCTATTATTATTATCCTTATTACTATTATTATTATCGCTATAACTATTATTATTATTGCTATGACTGTTATTATTATCCTTATTACTATTATTATCGCTATGACTGTTATTATTATCCTTATTCTACTATTACTATCATTATTACTCTTGTCTCTATCCTTATAACTATTATTATTTCGCTTATTACTATTATTATTATCGCTATGACTATTATTATTATCGCTATGACTGTTATAATTATCCTTATTCTATTATTACTATCCCTATTACTCTTGTCTTTATCCTTATAACTATTATTATTTCCCTAAATTACTATTATTATTATCATTATAACTGTTATTATTATCCTTATTACTAGTATTATTATCTCTATAACTATTATTGTTATCCTCATTACTATTATTATTATCGCTATGACTGTTATTATTATCCTTATTCTATTATTACTATTCCTATTACTCTTGTCTTTATCCTTATAACTATTATTATTATGCTTATTACTATTATTATTAGCACTATAACTATTATTATTATCCTTATTACTATTATTATTATCGCTATAACTATTATTATTATCCTTACTACTATTATTATTATCGCTATGACTATTATTATTATCCTTATTCTATTATTACTATCCCTATTACTCTTGTCTTTATCCTTATAACTATTATTATTATCGCTATGACTGTTATTATTATCCTTATTGTATTATTACTATACCTATTACTCTTGTCTTTATCCTTATAACTATTATTATTTCCCTTATTGCTATTATTATTATCGCTATGACTGTTATTATTATCCTTATTCTATTATTATTTCCCTTATTACTAGTATTATTATCTCTATAACTATTATTGTTATCCTCATTACTATTATTATTATCGCTATGACTGTTATTATTATCCTTATTCTATTATTACTATTCCTATTACTCTTGTCTTTATCCTTATAACTATTATTATTATGCTTATTACTATTATTATTAGCACTATAACTATTATTATTATCCTTATTACTATTATTATTATCGCTATAAATATTATTATTATCCTTACTACTATTATTATTATCGCTATGACTGTTATAATTATCCTTATTCTATTATTACTATCCCTATTACTCTTGTCTTTATCCTTATAACTATTATTATTATCGCTATAACTATTCTTATTATCGCTATGACTGTTATTATTATCCTTATTGTATTATTACTATACCTATTACTCTTGTCTTTATCCTTATAACTATTGTTATTTCCCTTATTGCTATTATTATTATCGCTATGACTGTTATTATTATCCTTATTCTATTATTATTTCCCTTATTACTATTATTATTATCGCTATAACTATTATTATTATCCTTATTACTTTTATTATCGCTATGACTGTTATTATTATCCTTATTGTATTATTACTATCCCTATTACTCTTGTCTTTATCCTTATAACTATTATTATTATCCTTATTACTATTATTATTATCGCTATAACTATTATTATTATCGTTATGACTATTATTATTATCCTTATTACTATTTTTATTATCGCTATGACTGTTATTATTATCCTTATTCTATTATGACTATCCCTATTATTCCTGTCTCTATCCTTATAACTATTATTATTATGCTTATTACTATTATTATTAGCACTATAACTATTATTATTATCGCTATGACTGTTATTATTATACTTATTCTATTATTACTATCCCTAATACACTTGTCTTTATCCTTATAGCTATTATTATTATCCTTATTACTATTATTATTATCGCTATAACTATTATTATTATCGCTATGACTGTTATTATTATCCTTATTACTATTATTATCGCTATGACTGTTATTATTATCCTTATTCTACTATTACTATCATTATTACTCTTGTCTCTATCCTTATAACTATTATTATTTCGCTTATTGCTATTATTATTATCGCTATAACTATTATTATTATCCTTATTACTATTATTACTAGCACTATAACTATTATTATTATCCTTATTACTGTTATTATTACCGGTATGACTGTTATTATTATACTTATTCTATTATTACTATCCCTATTACTCTTGTCTTTATCCTGATAAGTATTATTATTTCCCTTATTACAATTATTATTATCATTATAACTGTTATTATTATCCTTGTTACTAGTATTATTATCTCTATAACTATTATTGTTATCCTCATTACTATTATTATTATCGCTATAACTATTATTATTATCCTTATCACTATTATTACTAGCACTATAACTATTATGTTTATCCTTATTACTATTATTATTATTGCTATAACTGTTATTATTATCCTTATTACTATTATTATTAGCACTATAGCTATTATTATTATCCTTATTCTACTATTACTATCCCTATTACTCTTGTCTCTATCCTTACAACTATTAGTATTATGCTTATTACTATTATTATTATCGCTATAACTACTATTATTATCCTTACTACTATTATTATTATCGCTATGACTGTTATTATTATACTTATTCTATTATTACTATCCCTATTACTCTTGTCTTTATCCTGATAATTATTATTATTTCCCTTATTACAATTATTATTATCGCTATAACTATTATTATTATCCTTATTACTATTATTATTATCGCTATGACTGTTATTATTATACGTATTCTATTATTACTATCCCTATTACTCTTGTCTCTATCCTTATAACTATTATTATTATGCTTATTACTATTATTATTAGCACTATAACTATTATTATTATCGCTATGACTGTTATTATTATACTTATTCTATTATTACTATCCCTATTACTCTTGTCTTTATCCTTATTACTATTATTATTATCGCTATGACTGTTATAATTATCCTTATTCTATTATTACTATCCCTATTACTCTTGTCTTTATCCTTATAACTATTATTATTTCCCTAAATTACTATTATTAGTATCATTATAACTGTTATTATTATCCTTATTACTAGTATTATTATCTCTATAACTATTATTGTTATCCTCATTACTATTATTATTATCGCTATGACTGTTATTATTATCCTTATTCTATTATTACGATCTCTATTGCTCTTGTCTTTATCCTTATAACTATTATTATTATCCTTGTCAGTATTATTATTATCGCTATAACTATTATTATTATCCTCATTACTATTATTATTATCGCTATAACTGTTATTATTATCCTTATTCTATTATTACTATCCCTATTACTCTTGTCTTTATCCTTATAACTATTATTATTATCCTTATTACTATTATTATTATCGCTATAACTATTATTATTATCGCTATGACTGTTATTACTATGCTTATTGTATTATTACTATCAGTATTACTTTTGTCTTTATCCTTATAACTATTATTATTTCCCTTATTACTATTATTATTATCGCTATAACTATTATTATTATCCTTATTACTAGTATTATTAGCACTATAACTATTATGTTTATCCTTATTACTATTATTATTCGCACTATAACTATTATTATTATCCTTATTACTATTATTATTATCGCTATAACTATTATTATTGTCCTTATTACTATTATTACTAGCACTATAAGTATTATTATTATCCTTATTACTATTATTATTATCGCTATGACTGTTATTATTATCCTTATTCTACTATTACTATCCCTATTACTCTTGTCTCTATTCTTATAACTATTATTATTATGCTTATTACTATTATTATTATCGCTATAACTATTATTATTATCCTTACTACTATTATTATTATCGCTATGACTGTTATTATTATCCTTATTCTATTATTACTATCCCTATTACTCTTGTCTTTATCCTTATAACTATTATTATTTCCCTTATTACTATTATTATTATCATTATAACTGTTATTATTATCCTTAATACTATTATTATTATCGCTATGACTGTTATTATTATCATTATTTTATTATTAATATCCCTATTACTCTTGTCTTTATCCTTATAACTATTATTATTATCCTTATTACTAATATTATTATCGCTATAACTATTATTATTATCGCTATGACTGTTATTATTATCCTTATTCTATTATTATTTCCCTTATTATTATTATTATTATCGCTATAACTATTATTATTATCCTTATTACTATTAATATTTCTATGACTGTTATTATTATCCTTATTCTACTATCACTATCCCTATTACTCTTGTCTCTATCCTTATAACTATTATTATTATGCTTATTACTATTATTATTATCGCTATAACTATTATTATTATCCATACTACTATTATTATTATCGCTATGACTGTTATTATTATCCTTATCACTATTATTACTAGCACTATAACTATTATGTTTATCCTTATTACTATTATTATTATTGCTATAACTGTTATTATTATCCTTATTACTATTATTATTAGCACTATAGCTATTATTATTATCCTTATTACTATTATTATTATCGCTATAACTATTATTATTATCCTTATCACTATTATTACTAGCACTATAACTATTATGTTTATCCTTATTACTATTATTATTATCGCTATAAATATTATTATTATCGCTATGACTGTTATTATTATCCTTATTCTATTATTATTTCAATTATTACTATTATTATTATCGCTATAACTATTATTATTATCCTTATTACTTTTATTATCGCTATGACTGTTATTATTATCCTTATTCTACTATTACTATCCCTATTACTCTTGTCTCTATCCTTATAACTATTATTATTATCCTTATTACTATTATTATTATCGCTATGACTATTATTATTATGGCTATGACTGTTATAATTATCCTTATTCTATTATTACTATCCCTATTACTCTTGTCTTTATCCTTATAACTATTATTATTTCCCTAAATTACTATAATTATTATCATTATAACTGTTATTATTATATTTATTACTAGTATTATTATCTCTATAACTATTATTGTTATCCTCATTACTATTATTATTATCGCTATGACTGTTATTATTATCCTTATTCTATTATTACTATTCCTATTACTCTTGTCTTTATCCTTATAACTATTATTATTTCCCTGATTACTATTATTATTATCGCTATAACTGTTATTATTATCCTTATTACTAGTATTATTAGCACTATAACTATTATGTTTATCCTTATTACTATTATTATTATCGCTATAACTATTATTATTATTATCGCTATGACTGTTATTATTATCCTTATTCTATTATTATTTCCCCTATTACTATTATTATTATCGCTATAACTATTATTCTTATCCTTATTACTATTATTATCGCTATGACTGTTATTATTATCCTTATTCTACTATTACTATCCCTATTACTCTTGTCTCTATCCTTATAACTATTATTGTTATGCTTATTACTATTATTATTATCGCTATAACTATTATTATTATCCTTACTACTATTATTATTATCGCTATGACTGCTATTATTATCCTTATTGTGTTATTAATATCCCTATTACTCTTGTCTTTATCCTTATAACTATTATTATTATCCTTATTACTATTATTATTATCGCTATAACTATTATTATTATCCTTATTACTATTATTATCGCTATTACTGTAATTATTATCCTTATTCTACTATTACTATCCCTATTACTCTTGTCTCTATCCTTACAACTATTAGTATTATGCTTATTACTATTATTATTATCGCTATAACTACTATTATTATCCTTACTACTATTATTATTATCGCTATGACTGTTATTATTATCCTTATTCTATAATTACTATCCCTATTACTCTTCTTTTTATCCTTATAACTATTAGTATTATCGTTATTACTATTATTATTATCGCTATAACTATTATTATTAACCTTATTACTATTATTACTAGCACTGTAACTATTATTATTATCCTTATTACTATTATTATTATCGCTATGACTGTTATTATTATACTTATTCTATTATTACTATCCCTATTACTCTTGTCTTTATCCTTATAACTATTATTATTATCCTTACTACTATTATTATTATCGCTATGACTGTTATTATTATCCTTATTGTATTATTACTATCCCTATTACTCTTGTCTTTATCCTTATAACTATTATTATTATCCTTATTACTATTATTATTATCGCTATAACTATTATTATTATCGTTATGACTATTATTATTATCCTTATTACTATTTTTATTATCGCTATGACTGTTATTATTATCCTTATTCTATTATGACTATCCCTATTATTCCTGTCTCTATCCTTATAACTATTATTATTATGCTTATTACTATTATTATTAGCACTATAACTATTATTATTATCGCTATGACTGTTATTATTATACTTATTCTATTATTACTATCCCTAATACACTTGTCTTTATTATTATAGCTATTATTATTATCCTTATTACTATTATTATTATCGCTATAACTATTATTATTATTGCTATGACTGTTATTATTATCCTTATTACTATTATTATCGCTATGACTGTTATTATTATCCTTATTCTACTATTACTATCATTATTACTCTTGTCTCTATCCTTATAACTATTATTATTTCGCTTATTACTATTATTATTATCGCTATGACTATTATTATTATCGCTATGACTGTTATAATTATCCTTATTCTATTATTACTATCCCTATTACTCTTGTCTTTATCCTTATAACTATTATTATTTCCCTAAATTACTATTATTATTATCATTATAACTGTTATTATTATCCTTATTACTAGTATTATTATCTCTATAACTATTATTGTTATCCTCATTACTATTATTATTATCGCTATGACTGTTATTATTATCCTTATTCTATTATTACTATTCCTATTACTCTTGTCTTTATCCTTATAACTATTATTATTATGCTTATTACTATTATTATTAGCACCATAACTATTATTATTATCCTTATTACTATTATTATTATCGCTATAAATATTATTATTATCCTTACTACTATTATTATTATCGCTATGACTGTTATAATTATCCTTATTCTATTATTACTATCCCTATTACTCTTGTCTTTATCCTTATAACTATTATTATTATCGCTATAACTATTCTTATTATCGCTATGACTGTTATTATTATCCTTATTGTATTATTACTATACCTATTACTCTTGTCTTTATCCTTATAACTATTGTTATTTCCCTTATTGCTATTATTATTATCGCTATGACTGTTATTATTATCCTTATTCTATTATTATTTCCCTTATTACTATTATTATTATCGCTATAACTATTATTATTATCCTTATTACTTTTATTATCGCTATGACTGTTATTATTATCCTTATTGTATTATTACTATCCCTATTACTCTTGTCTTTATCCTTATAACTATTATTATTATCCTTATTACTATTATTATTATCGCTATAACTATTATTATTATCGTTATGACTATTATTATTATCCTTATTACTATTATTATTATCGCTATGACTGTTATTATTATCCTTATTCTATTATTACTATCCCTATTACTCCTGTCTCTATCCTTATAACTATTATTATTATGCTTATTACTATTATTATTAGCACTATAACTATTATTATTATCCTTATTGCTATTATTATTATCGCTATGACTGTTATTATTATACTTATTCTATTATTACTATCCCTATTACTCTTGTCTTTATCCTTATAACTATTATTATTATCCGTACTACGATTATTATTATCGCTATGAATGTTATTATTATCGTTATTCTATTATTACTATCCCTATTACTCTTGTCTTTATCCTTATAACTATTATTACTATCCTTATAACTATTATTATTATCCTTATTACTATTATTATTATCGCTATGACTGTTATTATTATACTTATTCTATTATTACTATCCCTATTACTCTTGTCTTTATCCTTATAACTATTATTATTATCCTTATTACTATTATTATTATCGCTATAACTATTATTATTATCCTTATTACTATTATTATCGCTATTACTGTAATTATTATCCTTATTCTACTATTACTATCCCTATTACTCTTGTCTCTATCCTTATAACTATTATTATTATGCTTATTACTATTATTATTAGCACTATAACTATTATTATTATGCTTATTACTATTATTATTATCGCTACGACAGTTATTATTATACTTATTCTATTATTACTATCCCTATTAGTCTTGTGTTTATCCTTATAACTATGATTATCACTATAACTATTATTATTATCGCTATGACTGTTATTATTATCCTTATTGTATTATTAATATCCCTATTACTCTTGTCTGTATTCTTACAACTATTATTATTATGCTTATTACTATTATTATTATCGCTATAACTGTTATTATTATCCTTACTACTATTATTATTATCGCTATGACTGTTATTATTATCCTTATTGTATTATTAATATCCCTATTACTCTTGTCTTTATCCTTATAACTATTATTATTATCCTTATTACTATTATTATTATCGCTATAACTATTATTATTATCCTTATTACTATTATTATCGCTATTACTGTAATTATTATCCTTATTCTACTATTACTATCCCTATTACTCTTGTCTCTATCCTTACAACTATTAGTATTATGCTTATTACTATTATTATTATCGCTATAACTACTATTATTATCCTTACTACTATTATTATTATCGCTATGACTGTTATTATTATACTTATTCTATTATTACTATCCCTATTACTCTTGTCTTTATCCTGATAATTATTATTATTTCCCTTATTACAATTATTATTATCGCTATAACTATTATTATTATCCTTATTACTATTATTATTATCGCTATGACTGTTATTATTATACGTATTCTATTATTACTATCCCTATTACTCTTGTCTCTATCCTTATAACTATTATTATTATGCTTATTACTATTATTATTAGCACTATAACTATTATTATTATCGCTATGACTGTTATTATTATACTTATTCTATTATTACTATCCCTATTACTCTTGTCTTTATCCTTATAACTATTATTATTATCCGTACTACGATTATTATTATCGCTATGAATGTTATTATTATCGTTATTCTATTATTACTATCCCTATTACTCTTGTCTTTATCCGTATAACTATTATTATTTCCCATATTACAATTATTATTATCGCTATAACTGTTATTATTATCCTTATTACAAGTATTATTAGCACTATAACTATTATGTTTATCCTTATTACTATTATTATTAGCGCTATAACTATTATTATTATCCTTATTACTATTATTATCGCTATGACTGTTATTATTATCCTTATTCTAATATTACTATCCCTATTACTCTTGTCTCTATCCTTATAACTATTATTAATATGCTTATTACTACTATTATTATCGCTATAACTATTATTATTATCCTTACTACTATTATTATTATCGCTATGACTGTTATTATTATCCTTATTCTATTATTACTAACCCTATTACTCCTGTCTCTATCCTTATAACTATTATTATTATGCTTATTACTATTATTATTAGCACTATAACTATTATTATTATCCTTATTGCTATTATTATTATCGCTATGACTGTTATTATTATACTTATTCTATTATTACTATCCCTATTACTCTTGTCTTTATCCTTATAACTATTATAATTATCCTTACTACGATTGTTATTATCGCTATGACTGTTATTATTATCGTTATTCTATTATTACTATCCCTGTTACTCTTGTCTTTATCCTTATAACTATTATTACTATCCTTATAACTATTATTATTATCCTTATTACTATTATTATTATCGCTATGACTGTTATTATTATACTTATTCTATTATTACTATCCCTATTACTCTTGTCTTTATCCTGATAATTATTATTATTTCCCTTATTACAATTATTATTATCGCAATAACTATTATTATTATCCTTATTACTATTATTATTATCGCTATGACTGTTATTATTATACGTATTCTATTATTACTATCCCTATTACTCTTGTCTCTATCCTTATAACTATTATTATTATGCTTATTACTATTATTATTAGCACTATAACTATTATTATTATGCTTATTACTATTATTATTATCGCTACGACTGTTATTATTATACTTATTCTATTATTACTATCCCTATTACTCTTGTCTTTATCCTTATAACTATTATTATTATCCTTACTACGATTATTATTATCGCTATGACTGTTATTATTATCGTTATTCTATTATTAATATCCCTATTACTCTTGTCTTTATCCTTATAACTATTATTACTATCCTTATAACTATTATTATTATCCTTATTACTATTATTATTATCGCTATGACTGTTATTATTATACTTATTCTATTATTACTATCCCTATTACTCTTGTCTTTATCCTGATAATTATTATTATTTCCCTTATTACAATTATTATTATCGCTATAACTATTATTATTATCCTTACTACTATTATTATTATCGCTATGACTGTTATTATTATACTTATTCTATTATTACTATCCCTATTACTCTTCTTTTTATCCTTATAACTATTAGTATTATCGTTATTACTATTATTATTATCGCTTTAACTATTATTATTAACCTTATTACTATTATTACTAGCACTGTAACTATTATTATTATCCTTATTACTATTATTATTATCGCTATGACTGTTATTATTATACTTATTCTATTATTACTATCCCTATTACTCTTGTCTTTATCCTTATAACTATTATTATTTCCCATATTACAATTATTATTATCGCTATAACTGTTATTATTATCCTTATTACAAGTATTATTAGCACTATAACTATTATGTTTATCCTTATTACTATTATTATTAGCGCTATAACTATTATTATTATCCTTATTACTATTATTATCGCTATGACTGTTATTATTATCCTTATTCTAATATTACTATCCCTATTACTCTTGTCTCTATCCTTATAACTATTATTAATATGCTTATTACTACTATTATTATCGCTATAACTATTATTATTATCCTTACTACTATTATTATTATCGCTATGACTGTTATTATTATCCTTATTCTATTATTACTAACCCTATTACTCCTGTCTCTATCCTTATAACTATTATTATTATGCTTATTACTATTATTATTAGCACTATAACTATTATTATTATCCTTATTGCTATTATTATTATCGCTATGACTGTTATTATTATACTTATTCTATTATTACTATCCCTATTACTCTTGTCTTTATCCTTATAACTATTATAATTATCCTTACTACGATTATTATTATCGCTATGACTGTTATTATTATCCTTATTCTATTATTACTATCCCTATTACTCTTGGCTTTATCCTTATAACTATTATTATTTCCCTAAATTACTATTATTATTATCATTATAACTGTTATTATTATCCTTATTACTAGTATTATTATCTCTATAACTATTATTGTTATCCTCATTACTATTATTATTATCGCTATGACTGTTATTATTATCCTTATTCTATTATTACTATTCCTATTACTCTGTCTTTATCCTTATAACTATTATTATTAGCTTATTACTATTATTAATATTAGCATATAACTATTATTATTATCCTTATTACTATTATTATTATCGCTATAACTATTATTATTATCCTTACTACTATTATTATTATCGCTATGAATGTTATTATTATCGTTATTCTATTATTACTATCCCTATTACTCTTGTCTTTATCCTTATAACTATTATTATTTCCCATATTACAATTATTATTATCGCTATAACTGTTATTATTATCCTTATTACAAGTATTATTAGCACTATAACTATTATGTTTATCCTTATTACTATTATTATTAGCGCTATAACTATTATTATTATCCTTATTACTATTATTATCGCTATGACTGTTATTATTATCCTTATTCTAATATTACTATCCCTATTACTCTTGTCTCTATCCTTATAACTATTATTAATATGCTTATTACTACTATTATTATCGCTATAACTATTATTATTATCCTTACTACTATTATTATTATCGCTATGACTGTTATTATTATCCTTATTCTATTATTACTAACCCTATTACTCCTGTCTCTATCCTTATAACTATTATTATTATGCTTATTACTATTATTATTAGCACTATAACTATTATTATTATCCTTATTGCTATTATTATTATCGCTATGACTGTTATTATTATACTTATTCTATTATTACTATCCCTATTACTCTTGTCTTTATCCTTATAACTATTATAATATCCTTACTACGATTGTTATTATCGCTATGACTGTTATTATTATCGTTATTCTATTATTACTATCCCTGTTACTCTTGTCTTTATCCTTATAACTATTATTACTATCCTTATAACTATTATTATTATCCTTATACTATTATTATTATCGCTATGACTGTTATTATTATACTTATTCTATTATTACTATCCCTATTACTCTTGTCTTTATCCTGATAATTATTATTATTTCCCTTATTACAATTATTATTATCGCAATGACTATTATTATTATCCTTATTACTATTATTATTATCGCTATGACTGTTATTATTATACGTATTCTATTATTACTATCCCTATTACTCTTGTCTCTATCCTTATAACTATTATTATTATGCTTATTACTATTATTATTAGCACTATAACTATTATTATTATGCTTATTACTATTTATATTATCGCTACGACTGTTATTATTATACTTATTCTATTATTACTATCCCTATTACTCTTGTCTTTATCCTTATAACTATCATTATTATCCTTACTACGATTATTATTATCGCTATGACTGTTATTATTATCGTTATTCTATTATTAATATCCCTATTACTCTTGTCTTATCCTTATAACTATTATTACTATCCTTATAACTATTATTATTATCCTTATTACTATTATTATTATCGCTATGACTGTTATTATTATACTTATTCTATTATTACTATCCCTATTACTCTTGTCTTTATCCTGATAATTATTATTATTTCCCTTATTACAATTATTATTATCGCTATAACTATATTATTATCCTTACTACTATTATTATTATCGCTATGACTGTTATTATTATACTTATTCTATTATTACTATCCCTATTACTCTTCTTTTTATCCTTATAACTATTAGTATTATCGTTATTACTATTATTATTATCGCTTTAACTATTATTATTAACCTATTACTATTATTACTAGCACTGTAACTATTATTATTATCCTTATTACTATTATTATTATCGCTATGACTGTTATTATTATACTTATTCTATTATTACTATCCCTATTACTCTTGTCTTTATCCTTATAACTATTATTATTTCCCATATTACAATTATTATTATCGCTATAACTGTTATTATTATCCTTATTACAAGTATTATTAGCACTATAACTATTATGTTTATCCTTATTACTATTATTATTAGCGCTATAACTATTATTATTATCCTTATTACTATTATTATCGCTATGACTGTTATTATTATCCTTATTCTAATATTACTATCCCTATTACTCTTGTCTCTATCCTTATAACTATTATTAATATGCTTATTACTACTATTATTATCGCTATAACTATTATTATTATCCTTACTACTATTATTATTATCGCTATGACTGTTATTATTATCCTTATTCTATTATTACTAACCCTATTACTCCTGTCTCTATCCTTATA
>CAMAOC010000481.1:0-34005 GCA_945859555.1 Megachile ligniseca
TCTCTATCCTTATAACTATCAGTATTATCCTTATTACTATTATTATTATCGCTGTAACTATTATTATTATCCTTATTACTATTATTATTAGCACTATAACTATTATTATTATCCTTATTACTATTATTATTCGCACTATAACTATTATTATTATCCTTATTACTATTATTATTATCGCTCTAACTATTATTATTATCCTTACTACTATTATTATTATTATCGCTATGACTGTTATTATTATCCTTATTCTATTATTACTATGCCTATTACTCTTGTCTTTATCCTTATATCTATTATTATTATCCTTATTACTATTATTATTATCGCTATAACTATTATTATTATCGCTATGACTGTTATTATTATCCTTATTCTATTATTATTTCCCTTATAACTATTATTATTATCGCTATAACTATTATTATTATCCTTATTACTATTAATATCGCTATGACTGTTATTATTATCCTTATTCTACTATCACTATCCCTATTACTCTTGTCTCTATCCTTATAACTATTATTATTATGCTTATTACTATTATTATTATCGCTATAACTATTATTATTATCCTTACTACTATTATTATTATCGCTATGACTGTTATTATTATCCTCATTCTATTATTACTATCCCTATTACTCTTGTCTTTATCCTTATAACTATTATTATTATCATTATAATTGTTATTATTATCCTCATTACGAGTATTATTATCTCTATAACTATTATTATTATCCTCATTACTATTATTATTATCGCTATAACTGTTATTATTATCCTTACTACTATTATTACTAGCACTATAACTATGATTACTATCCTTATTACTATTATTATTATCGGTATGACTATTAATATTATACTTATTCTATTATTACTATCCCTATTACTTTTGTCTTTATCCTTATAACTATTATTATTATCGCTTTAACTATTATTATTATCCGTATTACTATTATTACTAGCACTATAACTATTATTATTATCCTTATTACTATTATTATTATCGCTATGACTGTTATTATTATACTTATTCTATTATTAATATCCCTATTACTCTTGTCTTTATCCTGATAATTATTATTATTTCCCTTATTACAATTATTATTATCGCTATAACTATTATTATTATCCTTAATACTATTATTATTATTGCTATAACTGTTATTATTATCCTTATTACTATTATTATTAGCACTATAGCTATTATTATTATTATCGCTATGACTGTTATTATTACCCTTATTCTATTATTACTATCCCTATTACTCTTGTCTCTATCCTTATAACTATTATTATTATGCTTATTACTATTATTATTATCGCTATGACTGTTATTATTATACTTATTGTATTATTAATATCCCTATTACTCTTGTCTTTATCCTTATAACTATTATTATTGTCCTTATTACTAATATTATTATCGCTATAACTATTATTATTATCGCTATGACTGTTATTATTATCCTTATTCTATTATTATTATCGCTATAACTATTATTATTATCCTTATTACTATTACTATCACTATCCCTATTACTCTTGTCTCTATCCTTATAACTATTATTATTTCCCTTATTACTATTATTATTATCGCTATAACTATTATTATTATCCTTATTACTATTAATATCGCTATGACTGTTGTTATTATCCTTATTCTATTATTACTATCCCTATTACTCTTGTCTTTATCCTTATAACTATTATTATTATCATTATAACTGTTATTATTATCCTTATTACGAGTATTATTATCTCTATAACTGTTATTATTATCCTTACTACTATTATTACTAGCACTATAGCTATTATTATTATACTTATTCTATTATTAATATCCCTATTACTCTTGTCTTTATCCTGATAATTATTATTATTTCCCTTATTACAATTATTATTATCGCTATAACTATTATTATTATCCTTATTACTATTATTATTATCGCTAAAGCTGTTATTATTATACTTATTCTATTTTTACTATCCCTATTACTCTTGTCTTTATCCTGATAATTATTATTACTTTCCTTATTACTATTATTATTATCGCTATAACTGTTATTATTATCCTTATTACTATTATTATTAGCACTATAACTATTATTATTATCCTTATTACTATTATTATTCGCACTATAACTATTATTATTATCCTTATTACTATTATTATTATCGCTCTAACTATTATTATTATCCTTACTACTATTATTATTATTATCGCTATGACTGTTATTATTATCCTTATTCTATTATTACTATGCCTATTACTCTTGTCTTTATCCTTATATCTATTATTATTATCCTTATTACTATTATTATTATCGCTATAACTATTATTATTATCGCTATGACTGTTATTATTATCCTTATTCTATTATTATTTCCCTTATAACTATTATTATTATCGCTATAACTATTATTATTATCCTTATTACTATTAATATCGCTATGACTGTTATTATTATCCTTATTCTACTATCACTATCCCTATTACTCTTGTCTCTATCCTTATAACTATTATTATTATGCTTATTACTATTATTATTATCGCTATAACTATTATTATTATCCTTACTACTATTATTATTATCGCTATGACTGTTATTATTATCCTCATTCTATTATTACTATCCCTATTACTCTTGTCTTTATCCTTATAACTATTATTATTATCATTATAATTGTTATTATTATCCTCATTACGAGTATTATTATCTCTATAACTATTATTATTATCCTCATTACTATTATTATTATCGCTATAACTGTTATTATTATCCTTACTACTATTATTACTAGCACTATAACTATGATTACTATCCTTATTACTATTATTATTATCGGTATGACTATTAATATTATACTTATTCTATTATTACTATCCCTATTACTTTTGTCTTTATCCTTATAACTATTATTATTATCGCTTTAACTATTATTATTATCCGTATTACTATTATTACTAGCACTATAACTATTATTATTATCCTTATTACTATTATTATTATCGCTATGACTGTTATTATTATACTTATTCTATTATTAATATCCCTATTACTCTTGTCTTTATCCTGATAATTATTATTATTTCCCTTATTACAATTATTATTATCGCTATAACTATTATTATTATCCTTATTACTATTATTATTATTGCTATAACTGTTATTATTATCCTTATTACTATTATTATTAGCACTATAGCTATTATTATTATTATCGCTATGACTGTTATTATTACCCTTATTCTATTATTACTATCCCTATTACTCTTGTCTCTATCCTTATAACTATTATTATTATGCTTATTACTATTATTATTATCCTTACTACTATTATTATTATCGCTATGACTGTTATTATTATCCTTATTCTATTATTACTATCCCTGTTACTCTTGTCTTTATCCTTGTAACTATTATTATTTTCCTTATTACTATTATTATTATCGCTATAACTATTATTATTATCGCTATGACTGTTATTATTATCCTTATTCTATTATTACTATCCCTATTACTCTTGTCTCTATCCTTATAACTATTATTATTATGCTTATTACTATTATTATTATCGCTATGACTGTTATTATTATCCTTATTCTATTATTACTATCCCTATTACTCTTGTCTTTATCCTTATAACTATTATTATTATCATTATAACTGTTATTATTATCCTCATTACGAGTATTATTATCTCTATAACTATTATTATTATCCTTATTACTATTATAATTATTGCTATAACTGTTATTATTATCCTTATTACTATTATTATTAGCACTATAGCTATTATTATTATTATCGCTATGACTGTTATTATTATCCTTATTCTACTATCACTATCCCTATTACTCTTGTCTCTATCCTTATAACTATTATTATTATGCTTATTACTATTATTATTATCGCTAAAACTGTTATTATTATACTTATTCTATTATTACTATCCCTATTACTCTTGTCTTTATCCTGATAATTATTATTACTTCCCTTATTACTATCATTATTATCGCTATAACTGTTATTATTATCCTTACTACTATTATTACTAGCACTATAACTATTATTATTATCCTTATTACTATTATTATTATTGCAATGACTGTTATTATTATACTTATTCTATTATTACTATCCCTATTACTCTTCTCTTTATCCTTGTAACTATTATTATTATCGCTATAACTATTATTATTATCGCTATGACTGTTATTATTATCCTTATTCTATTATTATTTCCCTTATTACTATTATTATTATCGCTATAACTATTATTATTATCCTTATTACTATTAATATCGCTATGACTGTTATTATTATCCTTATTCTACTATCACTATCCCTATTACTCTTGTCTCTATCCTTATAACTATTATTATTATGCTTATTACTATTATTATTATCGCTATAACTATTATTATTATCCTTACTACTATTATTATTATCGCTATGACTGTTATTATTATCCTCATTCTATTATTACTATCCCTATTACTCTTGTCTTTATCCTTATAACTATTATTATTATCATTATAATTGTTATTATTATCTTCATTACGAGTATTATTATCTCTATAACTATTATTATTATCCTCATTACTATTATTACTAGCACTATAACTATGATTACTATCCTTATTACTATTATTATTATCGGTATGACTATTAATATTATACTTATTCTATTATTACTATCCCTATTACTTTTGTCTTTATCCTTATAACTATTATTATTATCGCTATAACTATTATTATTATCCTTATTACTATTATTACTAGCACTATAACTATTATTATTATCCTTATTACTATTATTATTATCGCTATGACTGTTATTATTATACTTATTCTATTATTAATATCCCTATTACTCTTGTCTTTATCCTGATAATTATTATTATTTCCCTTATTACAATTATTATTATCGCTATAACTATTATTATTATCCTTATTACTATTATTATTATTGCTATAACTGTTATTATTATCCTTATTACTATTATTATTAGCACTATAGCTATTATTATTATTATCGCTATGACTGTTATTATTACCCTTATTCTATTATTACTATCCCTATTACTCTTGTCTCTATCCTTATAACTATTATTATTATGCTTATTACTATTATTATTATCGCTATGACTGTTATTATTATACTTATTGTATTATTAATATCCCTATTACTCTTGTCTTTATCCTTATAACTATTATTATTGTCCTTATTACTAATATTATTATCGCTATAACTATTATTATTATCGCTATGACTGTTATTATTATCCTTATTCTATTATTATTATCGCTATAACTATTATTATTATCCTTATTACTATTACTATCACTATCCCTATTACTCTTGTCTCTATCCTTATAACTATTATTATTTCCCTTATTACTATTATTATTATCGCTATAACTATTATTATTATCCTTATTACTATTAATATCGCTATGACTGTTATTATTATCCTTATTCTATTATTACTATCCCTATAACTCTTGTCTTTATCCTTATAACTATTATTATTATCATTATAACTGTTATTATTATCCTTATTACGAGGATTATTATCTCTATAACTGTTATTGTTATCCTTACTACTATTATTACTAGCACTATAACTATTATTATTATCCTTACTACTATTATTATTATCGCTATAACTATTATTATTATCCTTATTGCTATTATTACTAGCACTATAACTGTTATTATTATCCTTATTACTATTATTATTATCGCTACGACTGTTATTATTATACTTATTCTGTTATTACTATCCGTATTACTCTTGTCTTTATCCTGATAATTATTATTATTTCCCTTATTACTATTATTATTATCGCTATAACTGCTATTATTATCCTTATTGTATTATTACTATCCCTATTACTTTTGTCTTTATCCTTATAACTATTATTATTTCCCTTATTACTATTATTATTATCGCTATAACTATTATTATTATCCTTATTACTATTATTTCTAGCACTATAACTGTTATTATTATCCTTATTACTATTATTATTATCGCTATGACTGTTATTATTATACTTATTCTATTATTACTATCCCTATTACTCTTCTCTTTATCCTTGTAACTATTATTATTATCGCTATAACTATTATTATTATGGCTATGACTGTTATTATTATCCTTATTCTACTATTACTATCCCTATTACTCTTGTCTCTATCCTTATAACTATTATTATTTTGCGTATTACTATTATTATTATCGCTATAACTATTATTATTATCCTTACTTCTATTATTATTATCGCTATGACTGTTATTATTATCCTTATTCTATTATTACTATCCCTATTACTCTTCTCTTTATCCTTATAACTATCAGTATTATCCTTATTACTATTATTATTATCGCTATAACTATTATTATTATCCTTATTACTATTATTATTAGCACTATAACTATTATTATTATCCTTATTACTATTATTATTCGCACTATAACTATTATTATTATCCTTATTACTATTATTATTATCGCTCTAACTATTATTATTATCCATACTACTATTATTATTATTATCGCTATGACTGTTATTATTATCCTTATTCTATTATTACTATGCCTATTACTCTTGTCTTTATCCTTGTATCTATTATTATTATCCTTATTACTATTATTATTATCGCTATAACTATTATTATTATCATTATAATTGTTATTATTATCCTCATTACGAGTATTATTATCTCTATAACTATTATTATTATCCTCATTACTATTATTATTATCGCTATAACTGCTATTATTATCCTTATTGTATTATTACTATCCCTATTACTTTTGTCTTTATCCTTATAACTATTATTATTTCCCTTATTACTATTATTATTATCGCTATAACTATTATTATTATCCTTATTACTATTATTTCTAGCACTATAACTGTTATTATTATCCTTATTACTATTATTATTATCGCTATGACTGTTATTATTATACTTATTCTATTATTACTATCCCTATTACTCTTCTCTTTATCCTTGTAACTATTATTATTATCGCTATAACTATTATTATTATGGCTATGACTGTTATTATTATCCTTATTCTACTATTACTATCCCTATTACTCTTGTCTCTATCCTTATAACTATTATTATTTTGCGTATTACTATTATTATTATCGCTATAACTATTATTATTATCCTTACTTCTATTATTATTATCGCTATGACTGTTATTATTATCCTTATTCTATTATTACTATCCCTATTACTCTTCTCTTTATCCTTATAACTATCAGTATTATCCTTATTACTATTATTATTATCGCTATAACTATTATTATTATCCTTATCACTATTATTATTAGCACTATAACTATTATTATTATCCTTATTACTATTATTATTCGCACTATAACTATTATTATTATCCTTATTACTATTATTATTATCGCTCTAACTATTATTATTATCCATACTACTATTATTATTATTATCGCTATGACTGTTATTATTATCCTTATTCTATTATTACTATGCCTATTACTCTTGTCTTTATCCTTGTATCTATTATTATTATCCTTATTACTATTATTATTATCGCTATAACTATTATTATTATCCTTACTACTATTATTATTATCGCTATGACTGTTATTATTATCCTCATTCTATTATTACTATCCCTATTACTCTTGTCTTTATCCTTATAACTATTATTATTATCATTATAATTGTTATTATTATCCTCATTACGAGTATTATTATCTCTATAACTATTATTATTATCCTCATTACTATTATTATTATCGCTATAACTGTTATTATTATCCTTACTACTATTATTACTAGCACTATAACTATGATTACTATCCTTATTACTATTATTATTATCGGTATGACTATTAATATTATACTTATTCTATTATTACTATCCCTATTACTTTTGTCTTTATCCTTATAACTATTATTATTATCGCTATAACTATTATTATTATCCTTATTACTACTATTACTAGCACTATAACTATTATTATTATCCTTATTACTATTATTATTATCGCTGTAACTATTATTATTATCCATACTACTATTATTATTATTATCGCTATGACTGTTATTATTATCCTTATTCTATTATTACTATGCCTATTACTCTTGTCTTTATCCTTGTATCTATTATTATTATCCTTATTACTATTATTATTATCGCTATAACTATTATTATTATCGCTATGACTGTTATTATTATCCTTATTCTACTATTACTATCCCTATTACTCTTGTCTCTATTCTTATAACTATTATTATTATCCTTATTACTATTATTACTATCCCTATTACTCTTGTCTTTATCCTTATAACTATTATTATTATCCTGATTACTATTATTATCGCCACGACTGTTATTATTATCCTTATTCTACTATTACTATCCCTATTACTCTTGTCTCTATTCTTATAACTATTATTATTATCCTTATTACTATTATTACTAGCACTATAACTATTACTATTATCCTTATTACTATTATTATTATCGCTACGACTGTTATTATTATACTTATTCTATTATTACTATCCCTATTACTCTAGTCTTTATCCTTATAACTATTATTATTATCCTTATTACTATTATTATTATCGCTATAACTATTATTATTATCGCTATGACTGTTATTATTATCCTTATTCTATTATTACTATCCCTATTACGCTTGTCTTTATCCTTATAACTATTATTATTATCCTTATTACTATTATTACTATCCCTATTACTCTTGTCTTTATCCTTATAACTATTATTATTATCCTTATTACTATTATTATTATCGCTATAACTATTATTATTATCGCTATGACTGTTATTATTATCCTTATTCTATTATTACTATCCCTATTACTCTTGTCTCTATCCTTATAACTATTATTATTATCCTTACTACTATTATTATTATCGCTATGACTGTTATTATTATCCTTATTCTATTATTACTATCCCTATTACTCTTGCCTTTATCCTTATAACTATTATTATTTCCCTTATTACTATTATTATTATCGCTATAACTATTATTATTTTCCTTATTACTATTATTACTAGCACTATAACTGTTATTATTATCCTTATTACTATTATTATTATCGCTATGACTGTTATTATTATACTTATTCTATTATTACTATCCCTATTACTCTTGTCTTCATCCTGATAATTATTATTATTTCCCTTATTACTATTATTATTATCGCTATAACGATTATTATTATCGCTATGACTGTTATTATTATCCTTATTCTATTATTACTATCCCTATTACTCTTGTCTCTATCCTTATAACTATTATTATTATCCTTACTACTATTATTATTATCGCTATGACTGTTATTATTATCCTTATTCTATTATTACTATCCCTATTACTCTTGCCTTTATCCTTATAACTATTATTATTTCCCTTATTACTATTATTATTATCGCTATAACTATTATTATTATCCTTATTACTATTATTATTCGCACTATAACTATTATTATTATCCTTATTACTATTATTATTATCGCTACGACTGTTATTGTTATACTTATTCTGTTATTACTATCCCTATTACTCTTGTCTTTATCCTTATAACTATTATTGTTATGCTTATTACTATTATTATTAGCACTAAAACTAGTATTATTATCCTTATTACTCTTATTATTATCGCTATGACTGTTATTATTATACTTATTCTATTATTACTATCCCTATTACTCTTCTCTATCCTTATAACTATTATTATTATCCTTATTACTATTATTATTATCGCTATAACTATTATTATTATCGCTATGACTGTTATTATTATCCTTATTCTATTATTACTATCCCTATTACTCTTGTCTTTACCGTGATAATTATTATTATTTCCCATATTACAATTATTATTGTCGCTATAACTGTTATTATTATCCTTATTAGTAGTATTAGTAGCACTATAACTATTATGTTTATCCTTATTACTATTGTTATTCGCACTATAACTATTATGTTTATCCTTATTACTATTATTATTATCGCTACGACTGTTATTGTTATACTTATTCTGTTATTACTATCCCTACTACTCTTGTCTTTATCCTTATAGCTGTTATTATTTCCCTTATTACTATTATTATTATCATTATAACTGTTATTATTATCCTTATTACTATTACTATCACTATCCCTATTACTCTTGTCTCTATCCTTATAACTATTATTATTTCCCTTATTACTATTATTATTATCGCTATAACTATTATTATTATCCTTATTACTATTAATATCGCTATGACTGTTATTATTATCCTTATTCTATTATTACTATCCCTATTACTCTTGTCTTTATCCTTATAACTATTATTATTATCATTATAACTGTTATTATTATCCTCATTACGAGTATTATTATCTCTATAACTATTATTATTATCCTTATTACTATTATAATTATTGCTATAACTGTTATTATTATCCTTATTACTATTATTATTAGCACTATAGCTATTATTATTATTATCGCTATGACTGTTATTATTATCCTTATTCTACTATCACTATCCCTATTACTCTTGTCTCTATCCTTATAACTATTATTATTATGCTTATTACTATTATTATTATCGCTAAAACTGTTATTATTATACTTATTCTATTATTACTATCCCTATTACTCTTGTCTTTATCCTGATAATTATTATTACTTCCCTTATTACTATCATTATTATCGCTATAACTGTTATTATTATCCTTACTACTATTATTACTAGCACTATAACTATTATTATTATCCTTATTACTATTATTATTATTGCAATGACTGTTATTATTATACTTATTCTATTATTACTATCCCTATTACTCTTCTCTTTATCCTTGTAACTATTATTATTATCGCTATAACTATTATTATTATCGCTATGACTGTTATTATTATCCTTATTCTATTATTATTTCCCTTATTACTATTATTATTATCGCTATAACTATTATTATTATCCTTATTACTATTAATATCGCTATGACTGTTATTATTATCCTTATTCTACTATCACTATCCCTATTACTCTTGTCTCTATCCTTATAACTATTATTATTATGCTTATTACTATTATTATTATCGCTATAACTATTATTATTATCCTTACTACTATTATTATTATCGCTATGACTGTTATTATTATCCTCATTCTATTATTACTATCCCTATTACTCTTGTCTTTATCCTTATAACTATTATTATTATCATTATAATTGTTATTATTATCTTCATTACGAGTATTATTATCTCTATAACTATTATTATTATCCTCATTACTATTATTATTATCGCTATAACTGTTATTATTATCCTTACTACTATTATTACTAGCACTATAACTATGATTACTATCCTTATTACTATTATTATTATCGGTATGACTATTAATATTATACTTATTCTATTATTACTATCCCTATTACTTTTGTCTTTATCCTTATAACTATTATTATTATCGCTATAACTATTATTATTATCCTTATTACTATTATTACTAGCACTATAACTATTATTATTATCCTTATTACTATTATTATTATCGCTATGACTGTTATTATTATACTTATTCTATTATTAATATCCCTATTACTCTTGTCTTTATCCTGATAATTATTATTATTTCCCTTATTACAATTATTATTATCGCTATAACTATTATTATTATCCTTATTACTATTATTATTATTGCTATAACTGTTATTATTATCCTTATTACTATTATTATTAGCACTATAGCTATTATTATTATTATCGCTATGACTGTTATTATTACCCTTATTCTATTATTACTATCCCTATTACTCTTGTCTCTATCCTTATAACTATTATTATTATGCTTATTACTATTATTATTATCGCTATGACTGTTATTATTATACTTATTGTATTATTAATATCCCTATTACTCTTGTCTTTATCCTTATAACTATTATTATTGTCCTTATTACTAATATTATTATCGCTATAACTATTATTATTATCGCTATGACTGTTATTATTATCCTTATTCTATTATTATTATCGCTATAACTATTATTATTATCCTTATTACTATTACTATCACTATCCCTATTACTCTTGTCTCTATCCTTATAACTATTATTATTTCCCTTATTACTATTATTATTATCGCTATAACTATTATTATTATCCTTATTACTATTAATATCGCTATGACTGTTATTATTATCCTTATTCTATTATTACTATCCCTATAACTCTTGTCTTTATCCTTATAACTATTATTATTATCATTATAACTGTTATTATTATCCTTATTACGAGGATTATTATCTCTATAACTGTTATTATTATCCTTACTACTATTATTACTAGCACTATAACTATTATTATTATCCTTACTACTATTATTATTATCGCTATAACTATTATTATTATCCTTATTGCTATTATTACTAGCACTATAACTGTTATTATTATCCTTATTACTATTATTATTATCGCTACGACTGTTATTATTATACTTATTCTGTTATTACTATCCGTATTACTCTTGTCTTTATCCTGATAATTATTATTATTTCCCTTATTACTATTATTATTATCGCTATAACTGCTATTATTATCCTTATTGTATTATTACTATCCCTATTACTTTTGTCTTTATCCTTATAACTATTATTATTTCCCTTATTACTATTATTATTATCGCTATAACTATTATTATTATCCTTATTACTATTATTTCTAGCACTATAACTGTTATTATTATCCTTATTACTATTATTATTATCGCTATGACTGTTATTATTATACTTATTCTATTATTACTATCCCTATTACTCTTCTCTTTATCCTTGTAACTATTATTATTATCGCTATAACTATTATTATTATGGCTATGACTGTTATTATTATCCTTATTCTACTATTACTATCCCTATTACTCTTGTCTCTATCCTTATAACTATTATTATTTTGCGTATTACTATTATTATTATCGCTATAACTATTATTATTATCCTTACTTCTATTATTATTATCGCTATGACTGTTATTATTATCCTTATTCTATTATTACTATCCCTATTACTCTTCTCTTTATCCTTATAACTATCAGTATTATCCTTATTACTATTATTATTATCGCTATAACTATTATTATTATCCTTATTACTATTATTATTAGCACTATAACTATTATTATTATCCTTATTACTATTATTATTCGCACTATAACTATTATTATTATCCTTATTACTATTATTATTATCGCTCTAACTATTATTATTATCCATACTACTATTATTATTATTATCGCTATGACTGTTATTATTATCCTTATTCTATTATTACTATGCCTATTACTCTTGTCTTTATCCTTGTATCTATTATTATTATCCTTATTACTATTATTATTACCGCTATAACTATTATTATTATCCTTACTACTATTATTATTATCGCTATGACTGTTATTATTATCCTCATTCTATTATTACTATCCCTATTACTCTTGTCTTTATCCTTATAACTATTATTATTATCATTATAATTGTTATTATTATCCTCATTACGAGTATTATTATCTCTATAACTATTATTATTATCCTCATTACTATTATTATTATCGCTATAACTGTTATTATTATCCTTACTACTATTATTACTAGCACTATAACTATGATTACTATCCTTATTACTATTATTATTATCGGTATGACTATTAATATTATACTTATTCTATTATTACTATCCCTATTACTTTTGTCTTTATCCTTATAACTATTATTATTATCGCTATAACTATTATTATTATCCTTATTACTATTATTACTAGCACTATAACTATTATTATTATCCTTATTACTATTATTATTATCGCTGTAACTATTATTATTATCCATACTACTATTATTATTATTATCGCTATGACTGTTATTATTATCCTTATTCTATTATTACTATGCCTATTACTCTTGTCTTTATCCTTGTATCTATTATTATTATCCTTATTACTATTATTATTATCGCTATAACTATTATTATTATCGCTATGACTGTTATTATTATCCTTATTCTACTATTACTATCCCTATTACTCTTGTCTCTATTCTTATAACTATTATTATTATCCTTATTACTATTATTACTATCCCTATTACTCTTGTCTTTATCCTTATAACTATTATTATTATCCTGATTACTATTATTATCGCCACGACTGTTATTATTATCCTTATTCTACTATTACTATCCCTATTACTCTTGTCTCTATTCTTATAACTATTATTATTATCCTTATTACTATTATTACTAGCACTATAACTATTACTATTATCCTTATTACTATTATTATTATCGCTACGACTGTTATTATTATACTTATTCTATTATTACTATCCCTATTACTCTAGTCTTTATCCTTATAACTATTATTATTATCCTTATTACTATTATTATTATCGCTATAACTATTATTATTATCGCTATGACTGTTATTATTATCCTTATTCTATTATTACTATCCCTATTACGCTTGTCTTTATCCTTATAACTATTATTATTATCCTTATTACTATTATTACTATCCCTATTACTCTTGTCTTTATCCTTATAACTATTATTATTATCCTTATTACTATTATTATTATCGCTATAACTATTATTATTATCGCTATGACTGTTATTATTATCCTTATTCTATTATTACTATCCCTATTACTCTTGTCTCTATCCTTATAACTATTATTATTATCCTTACTACTATTATTATTATCGCTATGACTGTTATTATTATCCTTATTCTATTATTACTATCCCTATTACTCTTGCCTTTATCCTTATAACTATTATTATTTCCCTTATTACTATTATTATTATCGCTATAACTATTATTATTTTCCTTATTACTATTATTACTAGCACTATAACTGTTATTATTATCCTTATTACTATTATTATTATCGCTATGACTGTTATTATTATACTTATTCTATTATTACTATCCCTATTACTCTTGTCTTCATCCTGATAATTATTATTATTTCCCTTATTACTATTATTATTATCGCTATAACGATTATTATTATCGCTATGACTGTTATTATTATCCTTATTCTATTATTACTATCCCTATTACTCTTGTCTCTATCCTTATAACTATTATTATTATCCTTACTACTATTATTATTATCGCTATGACTGTTATTATTATCCTTATTCTATTATTACTATCCCTATTACTCTTGCCTTTATCCTTATAACTATTATTATTTCCCTTATTACTATTATTATTATCGCTATAACTATTATTATTATCCTTATTACTATTATTATTCGCACTATAACTATTATTATTATCCTTATTACTATTATTATTATCGCTACGACTGTTATTGTTATACTTATTCTGTTATTACTATCCCTATTACTCTTGTCTTTATCCTTATAACTATTATTGTTATGCTTATTACTATTATTATTAGCACTAAAACTAGTATTATTATCCTTATTACTCTTATTATTATCGCTATGACTGTTATTATTATACTTATTCTATTATTACTATCCCTATTACTCTTCTCTATCCTTATAACTATTATTATTATCCTTATTACTATTATTATTATCGCTATAACTATTATTATTATCGCTATGACTGTTATTATTATCCTTATTCTATTATTACTATCCCTATTACTCTTGTCTTTACCGTGATAATTATTATTATTTCCCATATTACAATTATTATTGTCGCTATAACTGTTATTATTATCCTTATTAGTAGTATTAGTAGCACTATAACTATTATGTTTATCCTTATTACTATTGTTATTCGCACTATAACTATTATGTTTATCCTTATTACTATTATTATTATCGCTACGACTGTTATTGTTATACTTATTCTGTTATTACTATCCCTATTACTCTTGTCTTTATCCTTATAGCTGTTATTATTTCCCTTATTACTATTATTATTATCATTATAACTGTTATTATTATCCTTATTACTACTATTATTATCTCTATAACTATTATTGTTATCCTCATTACTATTATTATTATCGCTATAACTATTATTATTATCCTTATTACTATTATTACTAGCACTATAACTGTTATTATTATCCTTATTACTATTATTATTATCGCTATGACTGTTATTATTATACTTATTCTATTATTACTATCCCTATTACTCTTGTCTTTATCCTTATAACTATTATTATCGCCACGACTATTATTATTATCCTTATTCTACTATTACTATCCCTATTGCTCTTGTCTCTATTCTTATAACTATTATTATTATCCTTATTACTATTATTACTAGCACTATAACTATTACTATTATCCTTATTACTATTATTATTATCGCTATAACTATTATTATTATCGCTATGACTGTAATTATTATCCTTATTGTATTATTACTATCCCTATTACTTTTGTCTTTATCCATATAACTATTATTATTTCCCTTATTACTATTATTATTATCGCTATAACTATTATTATTATCCTTATTACTATTATTACTAGCACTATAAATGTTATTATTATCCTTATTACTATTATTATTATCGCTATGACTGTTATTATTATACTTATTCTATTATTACTATCCCTATTACTCTTGTCTTTATCCTTATAACTATTATTATCGCCACGACTATTATTATTATCCTTATTCTACTATTACTATCCCTATTGCTCTTGTCTCTATTCTTATAACTATTATTATTATCCTTATTACTATTATTACTAGCACTATAACTATTACTATTATCCTTATTACTATTATTATTATCGCTATAACTATTATTATTATCGCTATGACTGTAATTATTATCCTTATTGTATTATTACTATCCCTATTACTTTTGTCTTTATCCATATAACTATTATTATTTCCCTTATTACTATTATTATTATCGCTATAACTATTATTATTATCCTTATTACTATTATTACTAGCACTATAACTGTTATTATTATCCTTATGACTATTATTATTATCGCTATGACTGTTATTATTATACTTATTCTATTATTACTATCCCTATTACTCTTGTCTTTATCCTGATAATTATTATTATTTCCCTTATTACTATTATTATTATCGCTATAACTGTTATTATTATCCTTATTACTATTATTACTAGCACTATAACTGTTATTGTTATCCTCATTACTATTATTATTATCGCTATAACTATTATTATTATCCTTATTACTATTATTACTAGCACTATAACTGTTATTATTATCCTTATTACTATTATTATTATCGCTATGACTGTTATTATTATACTTATTCTATTATTACTATCCCTATTACTCTTGTCTTTATCCTTATAACTATTATTTTTATCCTTATTACTATTATTATTATCCTGATTACTATTATTATCGCCACGACTGTTATTATTATCCTTATTACTACTATTATTATCTCTATAACTATTATTGTTATCCTCATTACTATTATTATTATCGCTATAAATATTATTATTATCCTTATTACTATTATTACTAGCACTATAACTGTTATTATTATCCTTATTACTATTATTATTATCGCTATGACTGTTAATATTATACTTATTCTATTATTACTATCCCTATTACTCTTGTCTCTATCCTTATAACTATTATTATCGCCACGACTATTATTATTATCCTTATTCTACTATTACTATCCCTATTACTCTTGTCTCTATTCTTATAACTATTATTATTATCCTTATCACTATTATTACTAGCACTATAACTATTACTATTATCCTTATTACTATTATTATTATCGCTATGACTGTTATTATTATACTTATTCTATTATTACTATCCCTATTACTCTTGTCTCTATTCTTATATCTATTATTATTATCCTTATTACTATTATTATTATCGCTATAACTATTATTATTATCGCTATGACTGTTATTATTATCCTTATTCTATTATTATTTCCCTTATTACTTTTATTATTATCGCTATCACTATTATTATTATCCTTATTACTATTATTATCGCCACGACTGTTATTATTATCCTTATACTACTATTACTATCCCTATTACTCTTGTCTCTATTCTTATAACTATTATTATTATCCTTATTACTATTATTACTATCCCTATTACTCTTGTCTTTATCCTTATAACTATTATTATTATCCTGATTACTATTATTATCGCCACGACTGTTATTATTATCCTTATTCTACTATTACTATCCCTATTACTCTTGTCTCTATTCTTATAACTATTATTATTATCCTTATTACTATTATTACTAGCACTATAACTATTACTATTATCCTTATTACTATTATTATTATCGCTACGACTGTTATTATTATACTTATTCTATTATTACTATCCCTATTACTCTAGTCTTTATCCTTATAACTATTATTATTATCCTTATTACTATTATTATTATCGCTATAACTATTATTATTATCGCTATGACTGTTATTATTATCCTTATTCTATTATTACTATCCCTATTACTCTTGTCTTTATCCTTATAACTATTATTATTATCGCTATGACTGTAATTATTATCCTTATTGTATTATTACTATCCCTATTACTTTTGTCTTTATCCTTATAACTATTATTATTTCCCTTATTACTATTATTATTATCGCTATAACTATTATTATTATCCTTAATACTATTATTACTAGCACTATAACTGTTATTGTTATCCTCATTACTATTATTATTATCGCTATAACTATTATTATTATCCTTATTACTATTATTACTAGCACTATAACTGTTATTATTATCCTTATTACTATTATTATTATCGCTATGACTGTTATTATTATACTTATTCTATTATTACTATCCCTATTACTCTTGTCTTTATCCTTATAACTATTATTATTATCCTTATTACTATTATTATTATCGCTATAACTATTATTATTATCGCTATGACTGTTATTATTATCCTTATTCTATTATTATTTCCCTTATTACTATTATTATTATCGCTATCACTATTATTATTATCCTTATTACTATTATTATCGCCACGACTATTATTATTATCCTTATTCTACTATTACTATCCCTATTACTCTTGTCTCTATTCTTATAACTATTATTATTATCCTTATTACTATTATTACTATCCCTATTACTCTTGTCTTTATCCTTATAACTATTATTATTATCCTTATTACTATTATTATTATCGCTATAACTATTATTATTATCGCTATGACTGTTATTATTATCCTTATTCTATTATTACTATCCCTATTACTCTTGTCTCTGTCCTTATAACTATTATTATTATCCTTACTACTATTATTATTATCGCTATGACTGTTATTATTATCCTTATTCTATTATTACTATCCCTATTACTCTTGCCTTTATCCTTATAACTATTATTATTTCCCTTATTACTATTATTATTATCGCTATAACTATTATTATTATCCTTATTACTATTATTACTAGCACTATAACTGTTATTATTATCCTTATTACTATTATTATTATCGCTATGACTGTTATTATTATACTTATTCTATTATTACTATCCCTATTACTCTTGTCTTCATCCTGATAATTATTATTATTTCCCTTATTACTATTATTATTATCGCTATAACTATTATTATTATCGCTATGACTGTTATTATTATCCTTATTCTATTATTACTATCCCTATTACTCTTGTCTCTATCCTTATAACTATTATTATTATCCTTACTACTATTATTATTATCGCTATGACTGTTATTATTATCCTTATTCTATTATTACTATCCCTATTACTCTTGCCTTTATCCTTATAACTATTATTATTTCCCTTATTACTACTATTATTATCGCTATAACTATTATTATTATCCTTATTACTATTATTATTCGCACTATAACTATTATTATTATCCTTATTACTATTATTATTATCGCTACGACTGTTATTGTTATACTTATTCTGTTATTACTATCCCTATTACTCTTGTCTTTATCCTTATAACTATTATTGTTATGCTTATTACTATTATTATTAGCACTAAAACTAGTATTATTATCCTTATTACTCTTATTATTATCGCTATGACTGTTATTATTATACTTATTCTATTATTACTATCCCTATTACTCTTCTCTATCCTTATAACTATTATTATTATCCTTATTACTATTATTATTATCGCTATAACTATTATTATTATCGCTATGACTGTTATTATTATCCTTATTCTATTATTACTATCCCTATTACTCTTGTCTTTACCGTGATAATTATTATTATTTCCCATATTACAATTATTATTGTCGCTATAACTGTTATTATTATCCTTATTACTAGTATTAGTAGCACTATAACTATTATGTTTATCCTTATTACTATTATTATTCGCACTATAACTAATATGTTTATCCTTATTACTATTATTATTATCGCTACGACTGTTATTGTTATACTTATTCTGTTATTACTATCCCTATTACTCTTGTCTTTATCCTTATAGCTATTATTATTTCCCTTATTACTATTATTATTATCATTATAACTGTTATTATTATCCTTATTACTACTATTATTATCTCTATAACTATTATTGTTACCCTCATTACTATTATTATTATCGCTATAACTATTATTATTATCCTTATTACTATTATTACTAGCACTATAACTGTTATTATTATCCTTATTACTATTATTATTATCGCTATGACTGTTATTATTATACTTATTCTATTATTACTATCCCTATTACTCTTGTCTTTATCCTTATAACTATTATTATCGCAACGACTATTATTATTATCCTTATTCTACTATTACTATCCCTATTACTCTTGTCTCTATTCTTATAACTATTATTATTATCCTTATTACTATTATTACTAGCACTATAACTATTACTATTATCCTTATTACTATTATTATTATCCCTATAACTATTATTATTATCGCTATGAGTGTAATTATTATCCTTATTGTATTATTACTATCCCTATTACTTTTGTCTTTATCCTTATAACTATTATTATTTCCCTTATTACTATTATTATTATCGCTATAACTATTATTATTATCCTTATTACTATTATTACTAGCACTATAACTGTTATTATTATCCTTATTACTATTATTATTATCGCTATGACTGTTATTATTATACTTATTCTATTATTACTATCCCTATTACTCTTGTCTTTATCCTGATAATTATTATTATTTCCCTTATTACTATTATTATTATCGCTATAACTGTTATTATTATCCTTATTACTATTATTACTAGCACTATAACTGTTATTGTTATCCTCATTACTATTATTATTATCGCTATAACTGTTATTATTATCCTTATTACTATTATTACTAGCACTATAACTGTTATTGTTATCCTCATTACTATTATTATTATCGCTATAACTATTATTATTATCCTTATTACTATTATTACTAGCACTATAACTGTTATTATTATCCTTATTACTATTATTATTATCGCTATGACTGTTATTATTATACTTATTCTATTATTACTATCCCTATTACTCTTGTCTTTATCCTTATAACTATTATTTTTATCCTTATTACTATTATTATTATCCTGATTACTATTATTATCGCCACGACTGTTATTATTATCCTTATTACTACTATTATTATCTCTATAACTATTATTGTTATCCTCATTACTATTATTATTATCGCTATAAATATTATTATTATCCTTATTACTATTATTACTAGCACTATAACTGTTATTATTATCCTTATTACTATTATTATTATCGCTATGACTGTTAATATTATACTTATTCTATTATTACTATCCCTATTACTCTTGTCTTTATCCTTATAACTATTATTATCGCCACGACTATTATTATTATCCTTATTCTACTATTACTATCCCTATTACTCTTGTCTCTATTCTTATAACTATTATTATTAACCTTATTACTATTATTACTAGCACTATAACTATTACTATTATCCTTATTACTATTATTATTATCGCTATGACTGTTATTATTATACTTATTCTATTATTACTATCCCTATTACTCTTGTCTCTATTCTTATAACTATTATTATTATCCTTATTACTATTATTATTATCGCTATAACTATTATTATTATCGCTATGACTGTTATTATTATCCTTATTCTATTATTATTTCCCTTATTACTATTATTATTATCGCTATCACTATTATTATTATCCTTATTACTATTATTATCGCCACGACTGTTATTATTATCCTTATACTACTATTACTATCCCTATTACTCTTGTCTCTATTCTTATAACTATTATTATTATCCTTATTACTATTATTACTAGCACTATAACTATTACTATTATCCTTATTACTATTATTATTATCGCTATGACTGTTATTATTATACTTATTCTATTATTACTATCCCTATTACTCTTGTCTTTATCCTTATAACTATTATTATTATCCTTATTACTATTATTACTATCCCTATTACTCTTGTCTTTATCCTTATAACTATTATTATTATCCTGATTACTATTATTATCGCCACGACTGTTATTATTATCCTTATTACTACTATTATTATCTCTATAACTATTATTGTTATCCTCATTACTATTATTATTATCGCTATAAATATTATTATTATCCTTATTACTATTATTACTAGCACTATAACTGTTATTATTATCCTTATTACTATTATTATTATCGCTATGACTGTTAATATTATACTTATTCTATTATTACTATCCCTATTACTCTTGTCTTTATCCTTATAACTATTATTATCGCCACGACTATTATTATTATCCTTATTCTACTATTACTATCCCTATTACTCTTGTCTCTATTCTTATAACTATTATTATTATCCTTATCACTATTATTACTAGCACTATAACTATTACTATTATCCTTATTACTATTATTATTATCGCTATGACTGTTATTATTATACTTATTCTATTATTACTATCCCTATTACTCTTGTCTCTATTCTTATATCTATTATTATTATCCTTATTACTATTATTATTATCGCTATAACTATTATTATTATCGCTATGACTGTTATTATTATCCTTATTCTATTATTATTTCCCTTATTACTTTTATTATTATCGCTATCACTATTATTATTATCCTTATTACTATTATTATCGCCACGACTGTTATTATTATCCTTATACTACTATTACTATCCCTATTACTCTTGTCTCTATTCTTATAACTATTATTATTATCCTTATTACTATTATTACTATCCCTATTACTCTTGTCTTTATCCTTATAACTATTATTATTATCCTGATTACTATTATTATCGCCACGACTGTTATTATTATCCTTATTCTACTATTACTATCCCTATTACTCTTGTCTCTATTCTTATAACTATTATTATTATCCTTATTACTATTATTACTAGCACTATAACTATTACTATTATCCTTATTACTATTATTATTATCGCTACGACTGTTATTATTATACTTATTCTATTATTACTATCCCTATTACTCTAGTCTTTATCCTTATAACTATTATTATTATCCTTATTACTATTATTATTATCGCTATAACTATTATTATTATCGCTATGACTGTTATTATTATCCTTATTCTATTATTACTATCCCTATTACTCTTGTCTTTATCCTTATAACTATTATTATTATCGCTATGACTGTAATTATTATCCTTATTGTATTATTACTATCCCTATTACTTTTGTCTTTATCCTTATAACTATTATTATTTCCCTTATTACTATTATTATTATCGCTATAACTATTATTATTATCCTTAATACTATTATTACTAGCACTATAACTGTTATTGTTATCCTCATTACTATTATTATTATCGCTATAACTATTATTATTATCCTTATTACTATTATTACTAGCACTATAACTGTTATTATTATCCTTATTACTATTATTATTATCGCTATGACTGTTATTATTATACTTATTCTATTATTACTATCCCTATTACTCTTGTCTTTATCCTTATAACTATTATTATTATCCTTATTACTATTATTATTATCGCTATAACTATTATTATTATCGCTATGACTGTTATTATTATCCTTATTCTATTATTATTTCCCTTATTACTATTATTATTATCGCTATCACTATTATTATTATCCTTATTACTATTATTATCGCCACGACTATTATTATTATCCTTATTCTACTATTACTATCCCTATTACTCTTGTCTCTATTCTTATAACTATTATTATTATCCTTATTACTATTATTACTATCCCTATTACTCTTGTCTTTATCCTTATAACTATTATTATTATCCTTATTACTATTATTATTATCGCTATAACTATTATTATTATCGCTATGACTGTTATTATTATCCTTATTCTATTATTACTATCCCTATTACTCTTGTCTCTGTCCTTATAACTATTATTATTATCCTTACTACTATTATTATTATCGCTATGACTGTTATTATTATCCTTATTCTATTATTACTATCCCTATTACTCTTGCCTTTATCCTTATAACTATTATTATTTCCCTTATTACTATTATTATTATCGCTATAACTATTATTATTATCCTTATTACTATTATTACTAGCACTATAACTGTTATTATTATCCTTATTACTATTATTATTATCGCTATGACTGTTATTATTATACTTATTCTATTATTACTATCCCTATTACTCTTGTCTTCATTATGATAATTATTATTATTTCCCGTATTACTATTATTATTATCGCTATAACTATTATTATTATCGCTATGACTGTTATTATTATCCTTATTCTATTATTACTATCCCTATTACTCTTGTCTCTATCCTTATAACTATTATTATTATCCTTACTACTATTATTATTATCGCTATGACTGTTATTATTATCCTTATTCTATTATTACTATCCCTATTACTCTTGCCTTTATCCTTATAACTATTATTATTTCCCTTATTACTATTATTATTATCGCTATAACTATTATTATTATCCTTATTACTATTATTATTCGCACTATAACTATTATTATTATCCTTATTACTATTATTATTATCGCTACGACTGTTATTGTTATACTTATTCTGTTATTACTATCCCTATTACTCTTGTCTTTATCCTTATAACTATTATTGTTATGCTTATTACTATTATTATTAGCACTAAAACTAGTATTATTATCCTTATTACTCTTATTATTATCGCTATGACTGTTATTATTATACTTATTCTATTATTACTATCCCTATTACTCTTCTCTATCCTTATAACTATTATTATTATCCTTATTACTATTATTATTATCGCTATAACTATTATTATTATCGCTATGACTGTTATTATTATCCTTATTCTATTATTACTATCCCTATTACTCTTGTCTTTACGGTGATAATTATTATTATTTCCCATATTACAATTATTATTGTCGCTATAACTGTTATTATTATCCTTATTACTAGTATTAGTAGCACTATAACTATTATGTTTATCCTTATTACTATTATTATTCGCACTATAACTAATATGTTTATCCTTATTACTATTATTATTATCGCTACGACTGTTATTGTTATACTTATTCTGTTATTACTATCCCTATTACTCTTGTCTTTATCCTTATAGCTATTATTATTTCCCTTATTACTATTATTATTATCATTATAACTGTTATTATTATCCTTATTACTACTATTATTATCTCTATAACTATTATTGTTACCCTCATTACTATTATTATTATCGCTTTAACTATTATTATTATCCTTATTACTATTATTACTAGCACTATAACTGTTATTATTATCCTTATTACTATTATTATTATCGCTATGACTGTTATTATTATACTTATTCTATTATTACTATCCCTATTACTCTTGTCTTTATCCTTATAACTATTATTATCGCCACGACTATTATTATTATCCTTATTCTACTATTACTATCCCTATTACTCTTGTCTCTATTCTTATAACTATTATTATTATCCTTATTACTATTATTACTAGCACTATAACTATTACTATTATCCTTATTACTATTATTATTATCCCTATAACTATTATTATTATCGCTATGACTGTAATTATTATCCTTATTGTATTATTACTATCCCTATTACTTTTGTCTTTATCCTTATAACTATTATTATTTCCCTTATTACTATTATTATTATCGCTATAACTATTATTATTATCCTTATTACTATTATTACTAGCACTATAACTGTTATTATTATCCTTATTACTATTATTATTATCGCTATGACTGTTATTATTATACTTATTCTATTATTACTATCCCTATTACTCTTGTCTTTATCCTGATAATTATTATTATTTCCCTTATTACTATTATTATTATCGCTATAACTGTTATTATTATCCTTATTACTATTATTACTAGCACTATAACTGTTATTGTTATCCTCATTACTATTATTATTATCGCTATAACTGTTATTATTATCCTTATTACTATTATTATTATCGCTATGACTGTTATTATTATACTTATTCTATTATTACTATCCCTATTACTCTTGTCTTTATCCTTATTACTATTATTATTATCCTTATTACTATTATTATTATCGCTATAACTATTATTATTATCGCTATGACTGTTATTATTATCCTTATTCTATTATTATTTCCCTTATTACTATTATTATTATCGCTATCACTATTATTATTATCCTTATTACTATTATTATCGCCACGACTATTATTATTATCCTTATTCTACTATTACTATCCCTATTACTCTTGTCTCTATTCTTATAACTATTATTATTATCCTTACTACTATTATTATTATCGCTATGACTGTTATTATTATCCTTATTCTATTATTACTATCCCTATTACTCTTGCCTTTATCCTTATAACTATTATTATTTCCCTTATTACTATTATTATTATCGCTATAACTATTATTATTATCCTTATTACTATTATTATTCGCACTATAACTATTATTATTATCCTTATTACTATTATTATTATCGCTACGACTGTTATTGTTATACTTATTCTGTTATTACTATCCCTATTACTCTTGTCTTTATCCTTATAACTATTATTGTTATGCTTATTACTATTATTATTAGCACTAAAACTAGTATTATTATCCTTATTACTCTTATTATTATCGCTATGACTGTTATTATTATACTTATTCTATTATTACTATCCCTATTACTCTTCTCTATCCTTATAACTATTATTATTATCCTTATTACTATTATTATTATCGCTATAACTATTATTATTATCGCTATGACTGTTATTATTATCCTTATTCTATTATTACTATCCCTATTACTCTTGTCTTTACCGTGATAATTATTATTATTTCCCATATTACAATTATTATTGTCGCTATAACTGTTATTATTATCCTTATTACTAGTATTAGTAGCACTATAACTATTATGTTTATCCTTATTACTATTACTATTCGCACTATAACTAATATGTTTATCCTTATTACTATTATTATTATCGCTACGACTGTTATTGTTATACTTATTCTGTTATTACTATCCCTATTACTCTTGTCTTTATCCTTATAGCTATTATTATTTCCCTTATTACTATTATTATTATCATTATAACTGTTATTATTATCCTTATTACTACTATTATTATCTCTATAACTATTATTGTTATCCTCATTACTATTATTATTATCGCTATAACTATTATTATTGTCCTTATTACTATTATTACTAGCACTATAACTGTTATTATTATCCTTATTACTATTATTATTATCGCTATGACTGTTATTATTATACTTATTCTATTATTACTATCCCTATTACTCTTGTCTTTATCCTTATAACTATTATTATCGCCACGACTATTATTATTATCCTTATTCTACTATTACTATCCCTATTACTCTTGTCTCTATTCTAATAACTATTATTATTATCCTTATTACTATTATTACTAGCACTATAACTATTACTATTATCCTTATTACTATTATTATTATCGCTATAACTATTATTATTATCGCTATGACTGTAATTATTATCCTTATTGTATTATTACTATCCCTATTACTTTTGTCTTTATCCTTATAACTATTATTATTTCCCTTATTACTATTATTATTATCGCTATAACTATTATTATTATCCTTATTACTATTATTACTAGCACTATAACTGATATTATTATCCTTATTACTATTATTATTATCGCTATGACTGTTATTATTGTACTTATTCTATTATTACTATCCCTATTACTCTTGTCTTTATCCTGATAATTTTTATTATTTCCCTTATTACTATTATTATTATCGCTATAACTGTTATTATTATCCTTATTATTATTATTACTAGCACTATAACTGTTATTGTTATCCTCATTACTATTATTATTATCGCTATAACTATTATTATTATCCTTATTACTATTATTACTAGCACTATAACTGTTATTATTATCCTTATTACTATTATTATTATCGCTATGACTGTTATTATTATACTTATTCTATTATTACTATCCCTATTACTCTTGTCTTTATCCTTATAACTATTATTATTATACTTATTACTATTATTATTATCGCTATAACTATTATTATTATCGCTATGACTGTTATTATTATCCTTATTCTATTATTATTTCCCTTATTACTATTATTATTATCGCTATCACTATTATTATTATCCTTATTACTATTATTATCGCCACGACTATTATTATTATCCTTATTCTACTATTACTATCCCTATTACTCTTGTCTCTATTCTTATAACTATTATTATTATCCTTATTACTATTATTACTATCCCTATTACTCTTGTCTTTATCCTTATAACTATTATTATTATCCTTATTACTATTATTATCGCCACGACTATTATTATTATCCTTATTCTACTATTACTATCCCTATTACTCTTGTCTCTATTCTTATAACTATTATTATTATCCTTATTACTATTATTACTAGCACTATAACTATTACTATTATCCTTATTACTATTATTATTATCGCTATGACTGTTATTATTATACTTATTCTATTATTACTATCCCTATTACTCTTGTCTTTATCCTGATAATTATTATTATTTCCCTTATTACTATTATTATTATCGCTATAACTGTTATTATTATACTTATTCTATTATTACTATCCCTATTACTCTTGTCTCTATCCTTATAACTATTATTATTATCCTTATTACTATTATTATTATCGCTCTAACTATTATTATTATACTTACCACTATTATTATTATTATCGCTATGACTGTAATTATTATCCTTATTCTATTATTACTATCCCTATTACTCTTGTCTCTATCCTTATAACTATTATTATTATCCTTACTACTATTATTATTATCGCTATGACTGTTATTATTATCCTTATTCTATTATTACTATCCCTATTACTCTTGCCTTTATCCTTATAACTATTATTATTTCCCTTATTACTATTATTATTATCGCTATAACTATTATTATTATCCTCATTACTATTATTATTATCGCTACGACTGTTATTATTATACTTATTCTGTTATTACTATCCGTATTACTCTTGTCTTTATCCTGATAATTATTATTATTTCCCTTATTACTATTATTATTATCGCTATAACTATTATTATTATCCTTATTACTATTATTATTATCGCTACGACTGTTATTATTATACTTATTCTGTTATTACTATCCCTATTACTCTTGTCTTTATCCTTATTACTATTATTATTATCCTTATTACTATTATTATTATCGCGATAACTATTATTATTATCGCTATGACTGTTATTATTATCCTTATTCTATTATTATTTCCCTTATTACTATTATTATTATCGCTATCACTATTATTATTATCCTTATTACTATTATTATCGCCACGACTATTATTATTATCCTTATTCTACTATTACTATCCCTATTACTCTTGTCTCTATTCTTATAACTATTATTATTATCCTTACTACTATTATTATTATCGCTATGACTGTTATTATTATCCTTATTCTATTATTACTATCCCTATTACTCTTGCCTTTATCCTTATAACTATTATTATTTCCCTTATTACTATTATTATTATCGCTATAACTATTATTATTATCCTTATTACTATTATTATTCGCACTATAACTATTATTATTATCCTTATTACTATTATTATTATCGCTACGACTGTTATTGTTATACTTATTCTGTTATTACTATCCCTATTACTCTTGTCTTTATCCTTATAACTATTATTGTTATGCTTATTACTATGATTATTAGCACTAAAACTAGTATTATTATCCTTATTACTCTTATTATTATCGCTATGACTGTTATTATTATACTTATTCTATTATTACTATCCCTATTACTCTTCTCTATCCTTATAACTATTATTATTATCCTTATTACTATTATTATTATCGCTATAACTATTATTATTATCGCTATGACTGTTATTATTATCCTTATTCTATTATTACTATCCCTATTACTCTTGTCTTTACCGTGATAATTATTATTATTTCCCATATTACAATTATTATTGTCGCTATAACTGTTATTATTATCCTTATTACTAGTATTAGTAGCACTATAACTATTATGTTTATCCTTATTACTATTATTATTCGCACTATAACTAATATGTTTATCCTTATTACTATTATTATTATCGCTACGACTGTTATTGTTATACTTATTCTGTTATTACTATCCCTATTACTCTTGTCTTTATCCTTATAGCTATTATTATTTCCCTTATTACTATTATTATTATCATTATAACTGTTATTATTATCCTTATTACTACTATTATTATCTCTATAACTATTATTGTTATCCTCATTACTATTATTATTATCGCTATAACTATTATTATTGTCCTTATTACTATTATTACTAGCACTATAACTGTTATTATTATCCTTATTACTATTATTATTATCGCTATGACTGTTATTATTATACTTATTCTATTATTACTATCCCTATTACTCTTGTCTTTATCCTTATAACTATTATTATCGCCACGATTATTATTATTATCCTTATTCTACTATTACTATCCCTATTACTCTTGTCTCTATTCTAATAACTATTATTATTATCCTTATTACTATTATTACTAGCACTATAACTATTACTATTATCCTTATTACTATTATTATTATCGCTATAACTATTATTATTATCGCTATGACTGTAATTATTATCCTTATTGTATTATTACTATCCCTATTACTTTTGTCTTTATCCTTATAACTATTATTGTTTCCCTTATTACTATTATTATTATCGCTATAACTATTATTATTATCCTTATTACTATTATTACTAGCACTATAACTGTTATTATTATCCTTATTACTATTATTATTATCGCTATGACTGTTATTATTGTACTTATTCTATTATTACTATCCCTATTACTCTTGTCTTTATCCTGATAATTATTATTATTTCCCTTATTACTATTATTATTATCGCTATAACTGTTATTATTATCCTTATTATTATTATTACTAGCACTATAACTGTTATTGTTATCCTCATTACTATTATTATTATCGCTATAACTATTATTATTATCCTTATTACTATTATTACTAGCACTATAACTGTTATTATTATCCTTATTACTATTATTATTATCGCTATGACTGTTATTATTATACTTATTCTATTATTACTATCCCTATTACTCTTGTCTTTATCCTTATAACTATTATTATTATACTTATTACTATTATTATTATCGCTATAACTATTATTATTATCGCTATGACTGTTATTATTATCCTTATTCTATTATTATTTCCCTTATTACTATTATTATTATCGCTATCACTATTATTATTATCCTTATTACTATTATTATCGCCACGACTATTATTATTATCCTTATTCTACTATTACTATCCCTATTACTCTTGTCTCTATTCTTATAACTATTATTATTATCCTTATTACTATTATTACTATCCCTATTACTCTTGTCTTTATCCTTATAACTATTATTATTATCCTTATTACTATTATTATTATCGCTATAACTATTATTATTATCGCTATGACTGTTATTATTATCCTTATTCTATTATTACTATCCCTATTACTCTTGTCTCTATCCTTATAACTATTATTATTATCCTTACTACTATTATTATTATCTGTATGACTGTTATTATTATCCTTATTCTATTATTATTTCCCTTACTACTATTATTATTAGCGCTATCACTATTATTATTATCCTTATTACTATTATTATCGCTATCACTATTATTATTATCCTTATTACTATTATTATCGCCACGACTATTATTATTATCCTTATTCTACTATTACTATCCCTATTACTCTTGTCTCTATTCTTATAACTATTATTATTATCCTTATTACTATTATTACTATCCCTATTACTCTTGTCTTTATCCTTATAACTATTATTATTATCCTTATTACTATTATTATCGCCACGACTATTATTATTATCCTTATTCTACTATTACTATCCCTATTACTCTTGTCTCTATTCTTATAACTATTATTATTATCCTTATTACTATTATTACTAGCACTATAACTATTACTATTATCCTTATTACTATTATTATTATCGCTATGACTGTTATTATTATACTTATTCTATTATTACTATCCCTATTACTCTTGTCTTTATCCTGATAATTATTATTATTTCCCTTATTACTATTATTATTATCGCTATAACTGTTATTATTATACTTATTCTATTATTACTATCCCTATTACTCTTGTCTCTATCCTTATAACTATTATTATTATCCTTATTACTATTATTATTATCGCTCTAACTATTATTATTATACTTACCACTATTATTATTATTATCGCTATGACTGTAATTATTATCCTTATTCTATTATTACTATCCCTATTACTCTTGTCTCTATCCTTATAACTATTATTATTATCCTTACTACTATTATTATTATCGCTATGACTGTTATTATTATCCTTATTCTATTATTACTATCCCTATTACTCTTGCCTTTATCCTTATAACTATTATTATTTCCCTTATTACTATTATTATTATCGCTATAACTATTATTATTATCCTCATTACTATTATTATTATCGCTACGACTGTTATTATTATACTTATTCTGTTATTACTATCCGTATTACTCTTGTCTTTATCCTGATAATTATTATTATTTCCCTTATTACTATTATTATTATCGCTATAACTATTATTATTATCCTTATTACTATTATTATTATCGCTACGACTGTTATTATTATACTTATTCTGTTATTACTATCCCTATTACTCTTGTCTTTATCCTTATAACTATTATTATTATCCCTATTACTATTATTATTATCGCTATAACTATTATTATTATCGCTATGACTGTTATTATTATCCTTATTCTATTATTACTATCCCTATTACTCTTGTCTTTACCCTGATAATTATTATTATTTCCCATATTACAATTATTATTGTCGCTATAACTGTTATTATTATCCTTATTACTAGTATTATTAGCACTATAACTATTATGTTTATCCTTATTACTATTATTATTCGCACTATAACTATTATGTTTATCCTTATTACTATTATTATCGCCACGACTGTTATTATTATCCTTATTCTACTATTACTATCCCTATTACTCTTGTCTCTATTCTTATAACTATTATTATTATCCTTATTACTTTTATTACTAGCACTAAAACTATTATTATTATCCTTATTACTATCATTATTATCGCTATGACTGTTATTATTATACTTATTCTATTATTACTATCCCTATTACTCTTGTCTCTATCCTTATAACTATTATTATTATCGCTATGACTGTTATTATTATCCTTATTCTATTATTACTATCCCTATTACTCTTGTCTTTATCCTCAT
>CAMAOC010000482.1:0-34002 GCA_945859555.1 Megachile ligniseca
ATAGTAACAATAGAATAAGCATGATAATAACAGTTATAGCGATAATAATAATCGTAATAACAATAATAATAACAGTTATAGCGATAATAATAATAGTAATAAGAATAATAATAACAGTTATAGCGATAATAATAATAGTTATAAGCAGAAAGACAAGAGGAATAGGGCTAATAAAAATAGTAACAAGAATAATAACAACAGTTATAGCGATAATAATAATAATAATAAGGATAGTAATAATAGTTATAAGGAGAAACACAAGCGGAATAGGGATAATAATAATAGTAACAAGAATAATAATAACAGTTATAGCGATAATAATAATAGTATTAAGGATAATAATAAGAGTTATAGCGATAATAATAATAATAATAAGGATAATAATAATAGTTGTAAGGAGAAAGACAAGAGGAATAGGGATAATAATAATAGAATAAGCATGATAATAACAGTTATAGCGATAATAATAATGGTAATAAGAATAATAATAACAGTTATAGCGATAATAATAATAGTTATAAGGAGAAAGACAAGAGGAATAGGGCTAATAAAAATAGTAACAAGAACAATAACAACAGTTATAGCGATAATAATAATAGTTATAAGGAGAAAGACAAGAGGAATAGGGATAATAATAATAGTAACAAGAATAATAATAACAGTTATAGCCATAATAATAATAGTATTAAGGATAAAGGCAAGAGTAATACGGACAGTAATAATAGTAACAAGAATAATAATAACAGTTATAGCGATAATAATAATAGTATTAAGGTTAAAGGCAAGAGTAATACGGACAGTAATAATAGTAACAAGAATAATAATAACAGTTATAGCGATAATAATAATAGTAATAAGGATAATAATAATAGTTATAAGGATAAAGACAAGAGTAATAGGGATAGTAACAATAGAATAACCATACTAATAACAGTTATAGCGATAATAATAATAGAAATAAGGATAATAATAATAGTTATAAGGATAAAGACAAGGGCAATAGGGATAATAATAATAGTAATAAGAATAATAATAACAGTTATTAGCGATAATAATAATAGTTATAAGGATAAAGACAAGAGTAATACGGATAGTAACAATAGAATAAGGATAATAATAACAGTTATAACGATAATAATAATAGTAATAACAATAATAATAACAGTTATAGCGAGAATAATAATAGTAATAAGGATTAATAATAATAGTTATATGGATAAAGACAAGAGTAATACGGATAGTAACAATAGAATAAGGATAATAATAACAGTTATAGCGATAATAATAATAGTAACAAGAATAATAACAACAGTTATAGCGATAATAATAATAATAATAAGGATAATAATAATAGTTATAAGGAGAAAGACAAGAGGAATAGGGATAATAATAATAGTAACAAGAATAATAATAACAGTTATAGCGATAATAACAATAGTATTAAGGATAAAGGCAAGAGTAATACGGACAGTAATAATAGTAACAAGAATGATAATAACAGTTATAGCGATAATAATAATAGTAATAAGGATAATAATAATAGTTATAAGGAGGAAGACAAAAAGAATAGGGATAATAATAATAGTAATAAGAATAATAAGAACAGTTATAGCGATAATAATAATAGTATTAAGGATAATAATAACAGTTATAGCGATAATAATTATACTAATATGGATACTAAGAATAATAAGAACAGTTTAATAGTAACAAGAATAATAAGAACAGTTATAGCGGTAATAATAATAGTATTAAGGATAAAGGCAAGAGTAATACGGACAGTAATAATAGTAACAAGAATAATAATAACAGTTATAGCGATAATAATAATAGTAATAAGGATAATAATAACAGTTATAGCGATAATAATAATAGTATTAAGGATAATAATAACAGTTATAGCGATAATAATTATACTAATAAGGATACTAATAATAGTTATAAGGATAAAGACAATGCCAATATGGATAATAATAATAGTAATAAGAATAATAATAACAGTTATAGCGATAATAATAATAGTAACAAGAATAATAATAACAGTTATAGCGATAATAATAATCATAATAAGGATAATAATAATAGTTATAAGGAGAAAGACAAGAGGAATAGGGATAATAATAATAGTAACAAGAATAATAATAACAGTTATAGCGATAATAATAATAGTGTTAAGGATAATAATAATAGTTATAAGGATAATGACAAGAGTAATAGGGATAGTAACAATAGAATAACCATAATAATAACAGTTATAGCGATAATAATAATAGTATTAAGGATAATAATAACAGTTATAGCGATAATAATTATAGTAATAAGGATACTAATAATAGTTATGAGGATAATGGCAAGGGCAATAGCGATAATAATAATAGTAATAACAATAATAATAACAGTTGTAGCGATAATAATAATAGTAAAAAGCATTAATAATAATAGTTATATGGATAAAGACAAGAGTAATACGGATAGTAACAATAGTAATAAGAATAATAATAACAGTTATAGCGATAATAATAATAGTAACAAGAATAATAATAACAGTTATAGCGATAATAATAATAATAATATGGATAATAATAATAGTTATAGGGAGAAAGACAAGAGGAATAGGGATAATAATAATAGTAACAAGAATAATAATAACAGTTATAGCGGTAATAATAATAGTATTAAGGATAAAGGCAAGAGTAATACGGAGAGTAATAATAGTAACAAGAATAATAATAACAGTTATAGCGATAATAATAATAGAAATAAGGATAATAATAATAGTTATAAGGATAAAGACAAGGGCAATAGGGATAATAATAATAGTAATAAGAATAATAATAACAGTTATTAGCGATAATAATAATAGTTATAAGGATAAAGACAAGAGTAATACGGATAGTAACAATAGAATAAGGATAATAATAACAGTTATAACGATAATAATAATAGTAATAACAATAATAATAACAGTTATAGCGAGAATAATAATAGTAATAAGGATTAATAATAATAGTTATATGGATAAAGACAAGAGTAATACGGATAGTAACAATAGAATAAGGATAATAATAACAGTTATAGCGATAATAATAATAGTAACAAGAATAATAACAACAGTTATAGCGATAATAATAATAATAATAAGGATAATAATAATAGTTATAAGGAGAAAGACAAGAGGAATAGGGATAATAATAATAGTAACAAGAATAATAATAACAGTTATAGCGATAATAATAATAGTATTAAGGATAAAGGCAAGAGTAATACGGACAGTAATAATAGTAACAAGAATGATAATAACAGTTATAGCGATAATAATAATAGTAATAAGGATAATAATAATAGTTATAAGGAGGAAGACAAAAAGAATAGGGATAATAATAATAGTAATAAGAATAATAAGAACAGTTATAGCGATAATAATAATAGTATTAAGGATAATAATAACAGTTATAGCGATAATAATTATACTAATATGGATACTAAGAATAATAAGAACAGTTTAATAGTAACAAGAATAATAAGAACAGTTATAGCGGTAATAATAATAGTATTAAGGATAAAGGCAAGAGTAATACGGACAGTAATAATAGTAACAAGAATAATAATAACAGTTATAGCGATAATAATAATAGTAATAAGGATAATAATAACAGTTATAGCGATAATAATAATAGTATTAAGGATAATAATAACAGTTATAGCGATAATAATTATACTAATAAGGATACTAATAATAGTTATAAGGATAAAGACAATGCCAATATGGATAATAATAATAGTAATAAGAATAATAATAACAGTTATAGCGATAATAATAATAGTAACAAGAATAATAATAACAGTTATAGCGATAATAATAATCATAATAAGGATAATAATAATAGTTATAAGGAGAAAGACAAGAGGAGTAGGGATAATAATAATAGTAACAAGAATAATAATAACAGTTATAGCGATAATAATAATAGTGTTAAGGATAATAATAATAGTTATAAGGATAATGACAAGAGTAATAGGGATAGTAACAATAGAATAACCATAATAATAACAGTTATAGCGATAATAATAATAGTATTAAGGATAATAATAACAGTTATAGCGATAATAATTATAGTAATAAGGATACTAATAATAGTTATGAGGATAAAGACAAGGGCAATAGCGATAATAATAATAGTACTAACAATAATAATAACAGTTGTAGCGATAATAATAATAGTAAAAAGCATTAATAATAATAGTTATATGGATAAAGACAAGAGTAATACGGATAGTAACAATAGTAATAAGAATAATAATAACAGTTATAGCGATAATAATAATAGTAACAAGAATAATAATAGCAGTTATAGCGATAATAATAATAATAATATGGATAATAATAATAGTTATAGGGAGAAAGACAAGAGGAATAGGGATAATAATAATAGTAACAAGAATAATAATAACAGTTATAGCGGTAATAATAATAGTATTAAGGATAAAGGCAAGAGTAATACGGAGAGTAATAATAGTAACAAGAATAATAATAACAGTTATAGCGATAATAATAATAGTAATAAGGATAATAATAATAGTTATAAGGATATAGACAAGAGGAATAGGGATAATAATAATAGTAACAAGAATAATAATAACAGTTATAGCGATAATAATAATAGTAATAAGGATAATAATAATAGTTATAAGGAGAAAGACAAGAGGAGTAGGGATAATAATAATAGTAACAAGAATAATAATAACAGTTATAGCGATAATAATAATAGTGTTAAGGATAATAATAATAGTTATAAGGATAATGACAAGAGTAATAGGGATAGTAACAATAGAATAACCATAATAATAACAGTTATAGCGATAATAATAATAGTATTAAGGATAATAATAACAGTTATAGCGATAATAATTATAGTAATAAGGATACTAATAATAGTTATGAGGATAAAGACAAGGGCAATAGCGATAATAATAATAGTAATAACAATAATAATAACAGTTGTAGCGATAATAATAATAGTAAAAAGCATTAATAATAATAGTTATATGGATAAAGACAAGAGTAATACGGATAGTAACAATAGTAATAAGAATAATAATAACAGTTATAGCGATAATAATAATAGTAACAAGAATAATAATAACAGTTATAGCGATAATAATAATAATAATATGGATAATAATAATAGTTATAGGGAGAAAGACAAGAGGAATAGGGATAATAATAATAGTAACAAGAATAATAATAACAGTTATAGCGGTAATAATAATAGTATTAAGGATAAAGGCAAGAGTAATACGGAGAGTAATAATAGTAACAAGAATAATAATAACAGTTATAGCGATAATAATAATAGTAATAAGGATAATAATAATAGTTATAAGGATATAGACAAGAGGAATAGGGATAATAATAATAGTAACAAGAATAATAATAACAGTTATAGCGATAATAATAATAGTTATAAGGATAATGACAAGAGTAATAGGGATAGTAACAATAGAATAACCATAATAATAACAGTTATAGCGATAATGAAAATAGTATTAAGGATAATAATAACAGTTATAGCGATAATAATTATAGTAATAAGGATACTAATAATAGTTATAATGATAAAGACAAGGCCAATAGGGATAATAGTAATAGTAATAAGAATAATAATAACAGTTATTTGCGATAATAATAATAGTATTAAGGATAATAATAACAGTTATAGCGATAATAATAATAGTTATATAGAGAAAGACAAGAGGAATAGGGATAATAATAATAGTAACAAGAATAATAGTAACAGTTATAGCAATAATAATAATAGTAATAAGGATAATAATAATAGTTATAAGGATATAGACAAGAGGAATAGGGATAATAGTAATAGTAATAAGAATAATAATAACAGTTATAGCGATAATAATAATCATAATAAGGATAATAATAATAGTTATAAGGAGAAAGACAAGAGGAATAGGGATAATAATAATAGTAACAAGAATAATAATAACAGTTATAGCGATAATAATAATAGTTATAAGGATAATGACAAGAGTAATAGGGATAGTAACAATAGAATAACCATAATAATAACAGTTATAGCGATAATAATAATAGTATTATGGATAATAATAACAGTTATAGCGATAATAATTATAGTAATAAGGATACTAATAATAGTTATAAGGATAAAGACAAGGCCAATAGGGATAATAATAATAGTAACAAGAATAATAATAACAGTTATTTGCGATAATAATAATAGTTATAAGGATAAAGACAAGAGTAATAGGGATAGTAACAATAGAATAACCATAATAATAACAGTTATAGCGATAATAATAATAGTAATAAGGATAATAATAATAGTTACAAGGATAAAGACAAGGGCAATAGCGATAATAATAATAGTAATAACAATAATAATAACAGTTGTAGCGATAATAATAATAGTAAAAAGCATTAATAATAATAGTTATATGGATAAAGACAAGAGTAATACGGATAGTAACAATAGAATAACCATAATAACAACAGTTATAGCGATAATGATAATAGTATAAAGGATAATAATAACAGTTATAGCGATAATAATTATAGTAATAAGGATAATAATAACAGTTATAAGGATAAAGACAAGAGTAATACGGACAGTAATAATAGTAACAAGAATAATAACAACAGTTATAGCGATAATAATAATAGTAACAAGGATAACAATAATAGTTATAAGGAGGAAGACAAGAGGAATAGGGATAATAATAATAGTAACAAGAATAATAATAACAGTTATAGCGATAATAATAATAGTCATAAGGATAATGATAATAGTTATAAGGATAAAGACAAGAGTAATAGGGATAGTAACAATAGAATAAGCATAATAATAACAGTTATAGCGATAATAATAATAGTAATAAGGATAATAATAACAGTTATAGCGATAATAATAATAATAATAAGGATAATAATAATAGTTATAAGGATAAAGACAAGAGGAATAGGGATAATAGTTATAGTAATAAGAATAATAATAACAGTTATAGCGATAATAATAATAGTCATAAGGATAATGATAATAGTTATAAGGATAAAGACAAGAGTAATAGGGATAGTAACAATAGAATAAGCATAATAATAACAGTTATAGCGATAATAATAATAGTAATAAGGATAATAATAACAGTTATAGCGATAATAATAATAATAGTAATAAGGATAATAATAATAGTTATAAGGATATAGACAAGAGGAATAGGGATAATAATAATAGTAACAAGAATAATAATAACAGTTATAGCGATAATAATAATAGTAATAAGGATAATAATAATAGTTATAAGGATATAGACAAGAGGAATAGGGATAATAGTAATAGTAATAAGAATAATAATAACAGTTATAGCGATAATAATAATCATAATAAGGATAATAATAATAGTTATAAGGAGAAAGACAAGAGGAATAGGGATAATAATAATAGTAACAAGAATAATAATAACAGTTATAGCGATAATAATAATAGTTATAAGGATAATGACAAGAGTAATAGGGATAGTAACAATAGAATAACCATAATAATAACAGTTATAGCGATAATGAAAATAGTATTAAGGATAATAATAACAGTTATAGCGATAATAATTATAGTAATAAGGATACTAATAATAGTTATAATGATAAAGACAAGGCCAATAGGGATAATAGTAATAGTAATAAGAATAATAATAACAGTTATTTGCGATAATAATAATAGTATTAAGGATAATAATAACAGTTATAGCGATAATAATAATAGTTATATAGAGAAAGACAAGAGGAATAGGGATAATAATAATAGTAACAAGAATAATAGTAACAGTTATAGCAATAATAATAATAGTAATAAGGATAATAATAATAGTTATAAGGATATAGACAAGAGGAATAGGGATAATAGTAATAGTAATAAGAATAATAATAACAGTTATAGCGATAATAATAATCATAATAAGGATAATAATAATAGTTATAAGGAGAAAGACAAGAGGAATAGGGATAATAATAATAGTAACAAGAATAATAATAACAGTTATAGCGATAATAATAATAGTTATAAGGATAATGACAAGAGTAATAGGGATAGTAACAATAGAATAACCATAATAATAACAGTTATAGCGATAATAATAATAGTATTATGGATAATAATAACAGTTATAGCGATAATAATTATAGTAATAAGGATACTAATAATAGTTATAAGGATAAAGACAAGGCCAATAGGGATAATAATAATAGTAACAAGAATAATAATAACAGTTATTTGCGATAATAATAATAGTTATAAGGATAACGACAAGAGTAATAGGGATAGTAACAATAGAATAACCATAATAATAACAGTTATAGCGATAATAATAATAGTAATAAGGATAATAATAATAGTTACAAGGATAAAGACAAGGGCAATAGCGATAATAATAATAGTAATAACAATAATAATAACAGTTGTAGCGATAATAATAATAGTAAAAAGCATTAATAATAATAGTTATATGGATAAAGACAAGAGTAATACGGATAGTAACAATAGTAATAAGAATAATAATAACAGTTATAGCGATAATAATAATAGTAACAAGAATAATAATAACAGTTATAGCGATAATAATAATAGTGTTAAGGATAATAATAATAGTTATAAGGATAAAGACAAGAGTAATACGGATAGTAACAATAGAATAACCATAATAACAACAGTTATAGCGATAATGATAATAGTATAAAGGATAATAATAACAGTTATAGCGATAATAATTATAGTAATAAGGATAATAATAACAGTTATAAGGATAAAGACAAGAGTAATACGGACAGTAATAATAGTAACAAGAATAATAATAACAGTTATAGCGATAATAATAATAGTAACAAGGATAACAATAATAGTTATAAGGAGGAAGACAAGAGGAATAGGGATAATAATAATAGTAACAAGAATAATAATAACAGTTATAGCGATAATAATAATAGTCATAAGGATAATGATAATAGTTATAAGGATAAAGACAAGAGTAATAGGGATAGTAACAATAGAATAAGCATAATAATAACAGTTATAGCGATAATAATAATAGTAATAAGGATAATAATAACAGTTATAGCGATAATAATAATAATAATAAGGATAATAATAATAGTTATAAGGATAAAGACAAGAGGAATAGGGATAATAGTTATAGTAATAAGAATAATAATAACAGTTATAGCGATAATAATAATAGTATTAAGGATAAAGGCAAGAGTAATACGGACAGTAATAATAGTAACAACAATAATAATAACAGTTATAGCGAGAATAATAATAGTAATAAGGATTAATAATAATAGTTATATGGATAAAGACAAGAGTAATACGCATAGTAACAATAGAATAAGGATAATAATAACAGTTATAGCGATAATAATGATAGTAACAAGAATAATAACAACAGTTATAGCGATAATAATAATAATAATAAGGATAATAATAATAGTTATAAGGGGAAAGACAAGAGGAATAGGGATAATAATAATAGTAACAAGAATAATAACAACAGTTATAGCGATAATAATAATAATAATAAGGATAATAATAATAGTTATAAGGGGAAAGACAAGAGGAATAGGGATAATAATAATAGTAACAAGAATAATAACAACAGTTATAGCGATAATAATAATAATAATAAGGATAGTAATAATAGTTATAAAGAGAAAGACAAGAGGAATAGGTATAATATAATAGTAACAAGAATAATAATAACAGTTATAGCGATAATAATAATAGTATTAAGGATAATAATAACAGTTATAGCGATAATAATAATAATAATAAGGATAATAATAATAGTTGTAAGGAGAAAGACAAGAGGAATAGGGATAATAATAATAGAATAAGCATGATAATAACAGTTATAGCGATAATAATAATCGTAATAACAATAATAATAACAGTTATAGCGATAATAATAATAGTAACAAGGATAATAATAATAGTTATAAGGAGGAAGACAAAAGGAATAGGGATAATATTAATAGTAACAAGAATAATAATAACAGTTATAGCGTTAATAATAATAGTGTTAAGGATAATAATAATAGTTATAAGGATAAAGACAAGAGTAATACGGATAGTAACAATAGAATAAGGATAATAATAACAGTTTTAGCGATAATAATAATAGTATTAAGGAGAAAGACAAGAGGAATAGGGATAATAGTTATAGTAATAAGAATAATAATAACAGTTATAGCGATAATAATAATAGTATTAAGGATAAAGGCAAGAGTAATACGGACAGTAATAATAGTAACAACAATAATAATAACAGTTATAGCGAGAATAATAATAGTAATAAGGATTAATAATAATAGTTATATGGATAAAGACAAGAGTAATACGCATAGTAACAATAGAATAAGGATAATAATAACAGTTATAGCGATAATAATGATAGTAACAAGAATAATAACAACAGTTATAGCGATAATAATAATAATAATAAGGATAATAATAATAGTTATAAGGGGAAAGACAAGAGGAATAGGGATAATAATAATAGTAACAAGAATAATAACAACAGTTATAGCGATAATAATAATAATAATAAGGATAATAATAATAGTTATAAGGGGAAAGACAAGAGGAATAGGGATAATAATAATAGAATAAGCATGATAATAACAGTTATAGCGATAATAATAATCGTAATAACAATAATAATAACAGTTATAGCGATAATAATAATAGTAACAAGGATAATAATAATAGTTATAAGGAGGAAGACAAAAGGAATAGGGATAATATTAATAGTAACAAGAATAATAATAACAGTTATAGCGTTAATAATAATAGTGTTAAGGATAATAATAATAGTTATAAGGATAAAGACAAGAGTAATACGGATAGTAACAATAGAATAAGGATAATAATAACAGTTTTAGCGATAATAATAATAGTATTAAGGAGAAAGACAAGAGGAATAGGGATAATAATAATAGTAACAAGAATAATAACAACAGTTATAGCGATAATAATAATAGTAAAAAGGATTAATAATAATAGTTATATGGATAAAGACAAGAGTAATACGGATAGTAACAATAGTAATAAGAATAATGATAACAGTTATAGCGATAATAATAATAGTAACGAGAATAATAATAACAGTTATAGCGATAATAATAATAATAATAAGGATAATAATAATAGTTATAAGGAGAAAGACAAGAGGAATAGGGATAATAATAATAGTAACAAGAATAATAGTAACAGTTATAGCAATAATAATAATAGTAATAAGGATAATAATAATAGTTATAAGGATATAGACAAGAGGAATAGGGATAATAGTAATAGTAATAAGAATAATAATAACAGTTATAGCGATAATAATAATAATAATAAGGATAATAATAATAGTTATAAGGAGGAAGACAAGAGGAATAGGGATAATAATAATAGTAACAAGAATAATAATAACAGTTATAGCGATAATAATAATAGTGTTAAGGATAATAATAATAGTTATAAGGATAAAGACAAAAGTAATAGGGATAGTAACAATAGAATAACCATAATAATAACAGTTATAGCGATAATAATAATAGTATTAAGGATAATAATAACGGTTATGGCGATAATAATTAGAGTAATAAGGATAATAATAATAGTTATAAGGATAAAGGCAAGAGTAATACGGACAGTAATAATAGTAACAAGAATAATAATAACAGTTATAGCGATAATAATAATAGTTATAAGGAGGAAGGCAAGAGGAATAGGGATAATAATAATAGTAACAAGAATAATAATAGCAGTTATAGCGATAATAATAATAGTGTTAAGGATAATAATAATAGTTATAAGGATAAAGACAAGAGTAATAGGGATAGTAACAATAGAATAATCATTATAATAACAGTTATAGTGATAATGATAATAGTATAAAGGATAATAATAACAGTTATAGCGATAATAATTATAGTAATAAGGATAATAATAACAGTTATAAGGATAAAGACAAGAGTAATACGGACAGTAATAATAGTAACAAGAATAATAATAATAGTTATAGCGATAATAATAATAGTTATAAGGAGGAAGACAAGAGGAATAGGGATAATATTAATAGTAAAAAGAATAATAATAACAGTTATAGCGATAATAATAATAGTGTAAAGGATAATAATAATAGTTATAAGGATAAAGACACGAGTAATACGGATAGTAACAATAGAATAAGGATAATAATCACAGTTTTAGCGATAATAATAATAGTAAAAAGGATTAATAATAATAGTTATATGGATAAAGACAAGAGTAATACGGATAGTAACAATAGTAATAAGAATAATAATAACAGTTATAGCGATAATAATAATAGTAATAAGGATAATAATAATAGTTATAGCGATAATAATAATAGTAACAAGAATAATAATAACAGTTATAGCGATAATAATAATAATAATATGGATAATAATAATAGTTATAAGGAGAAAGACAAGTGGAATAGGGATAATAATAATAGTAACAAGAATAATAATAACAGTTATAGCGATAATAATAATAGTGTTAAGGATAATAATAATAGTTATAAGGATAAAGACAAGAGTAATAGGGATAGTAACAATAGAATAACCATAATAATAACAGTTATAGCGATAATAATAATAATAGTTATAAGGATAAAGACAAGAGGTATAGGGATAATAGTAATAGTAATAAGAATAATAATAACAGTTATAGCGATAATAATAATAGTTATAAGGATATAGACAAGAGTAATAGGGATAGTAACAATAGAATAAGCATAATAATAACAGTTATAGCGATAATAATAATAGTAATAAGGATAATAATAACAGTTATAGCGATAATAATAATAATAATAAGGATTACAATAACAGGTATAGCGATAATAATAATACTAATAAGGATAATAATAACAGGTATAGCGATAATAATAATAATAATAATAAGGATAATAATAATAGTTATAAGGAAAAAGACAAGAGGAATAGGGATAATGGTAATAGTAATAAGAATAATAATAACAGTTATAGCGATAATAATAATAGTTATAATGATAAAGGCAAGAGTAATACGGACAGTAATAATAGTAACAAGAATAATAATAATAACAGTTATAGCGATAATAATAATAGTCATAAGGATAATGATAATAGTTATAAGGATAAAGACAAGAGTAATAGGGATAGTAACAATAGAATAAGCATGATAATAACAGTTATAGCGATAATAATAATCGTAATAACAATAATAATAACAGTTATAGCGATAATAATAATAGTAATAAGAATAATAATAACAGTTATAGCGATAATAATAATAGTTATAAGCAGAAAGACAAGAGGAATAGGGCTAATAAAAATAGTAACAAGAATAATAACAACAGTTATAGCGATAATAATAATAATAATAAGGATAGTAATAATAGTTATAAGGAGAAAGACAAGAGGAATAGGGATAATAATAATAGTAACAAGAATAATAATAACAGTTATAGCGATAATAATAATAGTATTAAGGATAATAATAAGAGTTATAGCGATAATAATAATAGAAATAAGGATAATAATAATAGTTATAAGGATAAAGACAAGAGTAATACGGATAGTAACAATAGAATAAGGATAATAATAACAGTTATAACGATAATAATAATAGTAATAACAATAATAATAACAGTTATAGCGAGAATAATAATAGTAATAAGGATTAATAATAATAGTTATATGGATAAAGACAAGAGTAATACGGATAGTAACAATAGAATAAGGATAATAATAACAGTTATAGCGATAATAATAATAGTAACAAGAATAATAACAACAGTTATAGCGATAATAATAATAATAATAAGGATAATAATAATAGTTATAAGGAGCAAGACAAGAGGAATAGGGATCATAATAATAGTAACAAGAATAATAATAGTATTAAGGATAAAGGCAAGAGTAATACGGACAGTAATAATAGTAACATGAATAATAATAACAGTTATAGCGATAATAATAATAGTAATAAGGATAATAATAATAGTTAGAAGGGTATAGACAAGAGTAATAGGGTTAGTAACAATAGAATAAGCATGATAATAACAGTTATAGCGATAATAATAATAGTTATAAGGATAAAGACAAGAGGAATAGGGATAATAGTAATAGTAACCAGAATAATAATAACAGTTATAGCGATAATAATAATAGTTATAAGGATATAGACAAGATAATAGGGATAGTAACGATAGAATACGCATAATAATAACAGTTATAGCGATAATAATAATAGTAATAAGGATAATAATAACAGTTATAGCGATAATAATAATAGTATTAAGGATAAAGGCAAGAGTAATACGGACAGTAATAATAGTAATAAGAATAATAATAACAGTTATAGCGATAATAATAATATTTATAAGGATATAGACAAGAGTAATAGGGATAGTAACAATAGAATAAGCATAATAATAACAGTTATAGCGATAATAATAATAGTAATAAGGATAATAATAATAGTTATAAGGATATAGACAAGCGTAATAGGGATAGTAACAATAGAATAAGCATAATAATAACAGTTATAGCGATAATAATAATAATAGTTATAAGGATAAAGACAAGAGGTATAGGGATAATAGTAATAGTAATAAGAATAATAATAACAGTTATAGCGATAATAATAATAGTTATAAGGATATAGACAAGAGTAATAGGGATAGTAACAATAGAATAAGCATAATAATAACAGTTATAGCGAAAATAATAATAGTAATAAGGATAATAATAATAGTTATAATGATATAGACAAGATAATAGGGATAGTAACAATAGAATAAGCATAATAATAACAGTTATAGCGATAATAATAATAGTAATACGGATAATAATAACAGTTATAGCGATAATAATAATAGTATTAAGTATAAAGGCAAGAGTAATACGGACAGTAATAATAGTAACAAGAATAATAATAACCGTTATAGCGATAATAATAATAGTAATAAGGATAATAATAACAGTTATAGCGATAATAATAATAGTTATAAGGAGAAAGAAAAGAGGAATAGGGATAATAATAATAGTAACAAGAATAATAATAGCAGTTATAGCGATAATAATAATAGTATTAAGGATAAAGGCAAGAGTAATACGGACAGTAATAATAGTAACAAGAATAATAATAACAGTTATAGCGATAATAATAATAATAATAAGGATAATAATAATAGTTATAAGGATAAAGACAAGAGGAATGGGGATAACAGTAATAGTAATAAGAATAATAATAACAGTTATAGCGATAATAATAATAATAGTAATAAGGATAATAATAACAGTTATAGCGATAATAATAATAGTTATAAGGATATAGACAAGAGTAATAGGGATAGTAACAATAGAATAAGCATAATAATAACAGTTATAGCGAAAATAATAATAGTAATAAGGATAATAATAATAGTTATAATGATATAGACAAGATAATAGGGATAGTAACAATAGAATAAGCATAATAATAACAGTTATAGCGATAATAATAATAGTAATACGGATAATAATAACAGTTATAGCGATAATAATAATAGTATTAAGTATAAAGGCAAGAGTAATACGGACAGTAATAATAGTAACAAGAATAATAATAACCGTTACAGCGATAATAATAATAGTAATAAGGATAATAATAACAGTTATAGCGATAATAATAATAGTTATAAGGAGAAAGAAAAGAGGAATAGGGATAATAATAATAGTAACAAGAATAATAATAGCAGTTATAGCGATAATAATAATAGTATTAAGGATAAAGGCAAGAGTAATACGGACAGTAATAATAGTAACAAGAATAATAATAACAGTTATAGCGATAATAATAATAATAATAAGGATAATAATAATAGTTATAAGGATAAAGACAAGAGGAATGGGGATAACAGTAATAGTAATAAGAATAATAATAACAGTTATAGCGATAATAATAATAATAGTAATAAGGATAATAATAACAGTTATAGCGATAATAATAGTAGTATTAAGGATAAAGGCAAGAGCAATACGGACAGTAATAATAGTAACAAGAATAATAATAACAGTTATGGCGATAATAATAATAGTAATAAGGATAATAATAATAGTTATAAGGATATAGACAAGAGTAATAGGGTTAGTAACAATAGAATAAGCATAATAATACCAGTAATAGCGATAATAATAATAGTAATAAGGATAATAATAACAGTTATAGCGATAATAATTATAGTAATAAGGATAATAATAATAGTTATAGCGATAATAATAATAGTTATAAGGAGAAAGACAAGAGGAATAGGGATAATAATAATAGTAACAAGAATAATAATAGTATTAAGGATAAAGGCAAGAGTAATACGGACAGTAATAATAGTAACATGAATAATAATAACTGTTATAGCGATAATAATAATAGTAATAAGGATAATAATAATAGTTATAAGGATATAGACAAGAGTAATAGGGATAGTAACAATAGAATAAGCATGATAATAACAGTTATAGCGATAATAATAATAGTTATAAGGATAAAGACAAGACGAATAGGGATAATAGTAATAGTAACAAGAATAATAATAACAGTTATAGCGATAATAATAATAGTTATAAGGATATAGACAAGATAATAGGGATAGTAACGATAGAATACGCATTATAATAACAGTTATAGCGATAATAATAATAGTAATAAGGATAATAATAACAGTTATAGCGATAATAATAATAGTATTAAGTATAAAGGCAAGAGTAATACGGACAGTAATAATAGTAACAAGAATAATAATAACAGTTATAGCGATAATAATAATAGTAATAAGGATAATAATAACAGTTATAGCGATAATAATAATAGTTATAAGGAGAAAGAAAAGAGGAATAGGGATAATAATAATAGTAACAAGAATAATAATAGCAGTTATAGCGATAATAATAATAGTATTAAGTATAAAGGCAAGAGTAATACGGACAGTAATAATAGTAACAAGAATAATAATAACAGTTATAGCGATAATAATAATAGTAATAAGGATAATAATAACAGTTATAGCGATAATAATAATAGTTATAAGGAGAAAGAAAAGAGGAATAGGGATAATAATAATAGTAACAAGAATAATAATAGCAGTTATAGCGATAATAATAATAGTATTAAGGATAAAGGCAAGAGTAATACGGACAGTAATAATAGTAACAAGAATAATAATAACAGTTATAGCGATAATAATAATAATAATAAGGATAATAATAATAGTTATAAGGATAAAGACAAGAGGAATGGGGATAACAGTAATAGTAATAAGAATAATAATAACAGTTATAGCGATAATAATAATAATTTTAAGGATAATAATAATAGTTATAAGGAGCAAGACAAGAGGAATAGGGATAATAATAATAGTAACAAGAATAATAATAGTATTAAGGATAAAGGCAAGAGTAATACGGACAGTAATAATAGTAACATGAATAATAATAACAGTTATAGCGATAATAATAATAGTAATAAGGATAATAATAATAGTTAGAAGGGTATAGACAAGAGTAATAGGGATAGTAACAATAGAATAAGCATGATAATAACAGTTATAGCGATAATAATAATAGTTATAAGGATAAAGACAAGAGGAATAGGGATAATAGTAATAGTAACCAGAATAATAATAACAGTTATAGCGATAATAATAATAGTTATAAGGATATAGACAAGATAATAGGGATAGTAACGATAGAATACGCATAATAATAACAGTTATAGCGATAATAATAATAGTAATACGGATAATAATAACAGTTATAGCGATAATAATAATAGTATTAAGTATAAAGGCAAGAGTAATACGGACAGTAATAATAGTAACAAGAATAATAATAACAGTTATAGCGATAATAATAATAGTAATAAGGATAATAATAACAGTTATAGCGATAATAATAATAGTTATAAGGAGAAAGAAAAGAGGAATAGGGATAATAATAATAGTAACAAGAATAATAATAGCAGTTATAGCGATAATAATAATAGTATTAAGGATAAAGGCAAGAGTAATACGGACAGTAATAATAGTAACAAGAATAATAATAACAGTTATAGCGATAATAATAATAATAATAAGGATAATAATAATAGTTATAAGGATAGACAAGAGGAATGGGGATAACAGTAATAGTAATAAGAATAATAATAACAGTTATAGCGATAATAATAATAATAGTAATAAGGATAATAATAACAGTTATAGCGATAATAATAATAGTATTAAGGATAAAGGCAAGAGCAATACGGACAGTAATAATAGTAACAAGAATAATAATAACAGTTAAAGCGATAATAATAATAGTAATAAGGATAATAATAATAGTTATAAGGATATAGACAAGAGTAATAGGGATAGTAACAATAGAATAAGCATGATAATAACAGTTATAGCGATAATAATAATAGTTATAAGGATAAAGACAAGAGGAATAGGGATAATAGTAATAGTAACAAGAATAATAATAACAGTTATAGCGATAATAATAATAGTTATAAGGATATAGACAAGAGTAATAGGGTTAGTAACAATAGAATAAGCATAATAATACCAGTTATAGCGATAATAATAATAGTAATAAGGATAATAATAACAGTTATAGCGATAATAATTATAGTAATAAGGATAATAATAATAGTTATAGCGATAATAATAATAGTTATAAGGAGAAAGACAAGAGGAATAGGGATAATAATAATAGTAACAAGAATAATAATAGTATTAAGGATAAAGGCAAGAGCAATACGGACAGTAATAATAGTAACAAGAATAATAATAACAGTTATAGCGATAATAATAATAGTAATAAGGATAATAATAATAGTTATAAGGATATAGACAAGAGTAATAGGGTTAGTAACAATAGAATAAGCATAATAATACCAGTTATAGCGATATTAATAATAGTAATAAGGATAATAATAACAGTTATAGCGATAATAATTATAGTAATAAGGATAATAATAATAGTTATAGCGATAATAATAATAGTTATAAGGAGAAAGACAAGAGGAATAGGGATAATAATAATAGTAACAAGAAAAATAATAGTATTAAGGATAAAGGCAAGAGTAATACGGACAGTAATAATAGTAACATGAATAATAATAACTGTTATAACGATAATAATAATAGTAATAAGGATAATAATAATAGTTATAAGGATATAGACAAGAGTAATAGGGATAGTAACAATAGAATACGCATAATAATAACAGTTATAGCGATAATAATAATAGTAATAAGGATAATAATAACAGTTATAGCGATAATAATAATAGTATTAAGGATAAAGGCAAGAGCAATACGGACAGTAATAATAGTAACAAGAATAATAATAACAGTTATAGCGATAATAATAATAGTAATAAGGATAATAATAATAGTTATAAGGATATAGACAAGAGTAATAGGGTTAGTAACAATAGAATAAGCATAATAATACCAGTTATAGCGATAATAATAATAGTAATAAGGATAATAATAACAGTTATAGCGATAATAATTATAGTAATAAGGATAATAATAATAGTTATAGCGATAATAATAATAGTTATAAGAAGAAAGACAAGAGGAATAGGGATAATAATAATAGTAACAAGAATAATAATAGTATTAAGGATAAAGGCAAGAGCAATACGGACAGTAATAATAGTAACAAGAACAATAATAACAGTTATAGCGATAATAATAATAGTAATAAGGATAATAATAATAGTTATAAGGATATAGACAAGAGTAATAGGGTTAGTAACAATAGAATAAGCATAATAATACCAGTTATAGCGATATTAATAATAGTAATAAGGATAATAATAACAGTTATAGCGATAATAATTATAGTAATAAGGATAATAATAATAGTTATAGCGATAATAATAATAGTTATAAGGAGAAAGACAAGAGGAATAGGGATAATAATAATAGTAACAAGAAAAATAATAGTATTAAGGATAAAGGCAAGAGTAATACGGACAGTAATAATAGTAACATGAATAATAATAACTGTTATAACGATAATAATAATAGTAATAAGGATAATAATAATAGTTATAAGGATATAGACAAGAGTAATAGGGATAGTAACAATAGAATACGCATAATAATAACAGTTATAGCGATAATAATAATAGTAATAAGGATAATAATAACAGTTATAGCGATAATAATAATAGTATTAAGGATAAAGGCAAGAGCAATACGGACAGTAATAATAGTAACAAGAATAATAATAACAGTTATAGCGATAATAATAATAGTAATAAGGATAATAATAATAGTTATAAGGATATAGACAAGAGTAATAGGGTTAGTAACAATAGAATAAGCATAATAATACCAGTTATAGCGATAATAATAATAGTAATAAGGATAATAATAACAGTTATAGCGATAATAATAATAGTTATAAGGAGAAAGAAAAGAGGAATAGGGATAATAATAATAGTAACAAGAATAATAATAGCAGTTATAGCGATAATAATAATAGTATTAAGGATAAAGGCAAGAGTAATACGGACAGTAATAATAGTAACAAGAATAATAATAACAGTTATAGCGATAATAATAATAATAATAAGGATAATAATAATAGTTATAAGGATAAAGACAAGAGGAATGGGGATAACAGTAATAGTAATAAGAATAATAATAACAGTTATAGCGATAATAATAATAATAGTAATAAGGATAATAATAACAGTTATAGCGATAATAATAATAGTTATAAGGATATAGACAAGAGTAATAGGGATAGTAACAATAGAATAAGCATAATAATAACAGTTATAGCGAAAATAATAATAGTAATAAGGATAATAATAATAGTTATAATGATATAGACAAGATAATAGGGATAGTAACAATAGAATAAGCATAATAATAACAGTTATAGCGATAATAATAATAGTAATACGGATAATAATAACAGTTATAGCGATAATAATAATAGTATTAAGTATAAAGGCAAGAGTAATACGGACAGTAATAATAGTAACAAGAATAATAATAACCGTTACAGCGATAATAATAATAGTAATAAGGATAATAATAACAGTTATAGCGATAATAATAATAGTTATAAGGAGAAAGAAAAGAGGAATAGGGATAATAATAATAGTAACAAGAATAATAATAGCAGTTATAGCGATAATAATAATAGTATTAAGGATAAAGGCAAGAGTAATACGGACAGTAATAATAGTAACAAGAATAATAATAACAGTTATAGCGATAATAATAATAATAATAAGGATAATAATAATAGTTATAAGGATAAAGACAAGAGGAATGGGGATAACAGTAATAGTAATAAGAATAATAATAACAGTTATAGCGATAATAATAATAATAGTAATAAGGATAATAATAACAGTTATAGCGATAATAATAGTAGTATTAAGGATAAAGGCAAGAGCAATACGGACAGTAATAATAGTAACAAGAATAATAATAACAGTTATGGCGATAATAATAATAGTAATAAGGATAATAATAATAGTTATAAGGATATAGACAAGAGTAATAGGGTTAGTAACAATAGAATAAGCATAATAATACCAGTAATAGCGATAATAATAATAGTAATAAGGATAATAATAACAGTTATAGCGATAATAATTATAGTAATAAGGATAATAATAATAGTTATAGCGATAATAATAATAGTTATAAGGAGAAAGACAAGAGGAATAGGGATAATAATAATAGTAACAAGAATAATAATAGTATTAAGGATAAAGGCAAGAGTAATACGGACAGTAATAATAGTAACATGAATAATAATAACTGTTATAGCGATAATAATAATAGTAATAAGGATAATAATAATAGTTATAAGGATATAGACAAGAGTAATAGGGATAGTAACAATAGAATAAGCATGATAATAACAGTTATAGCGATAATAATAATAGTTATAAGGATAAAGACAAGAGGAATAGGGATAATAGTAATAGTAACAAGAATAATAATAACAGTTATAGCGATAATAATAATAGTTATAAGGATATAGACAAGATAATAGGGATAGTAACGATAGAATACGCATAATAATAACAGTTATAGCGATAATAATAATAGTAATAAGGATAATAATAACAGTTATAGCGATAATAATAATAGTATTAAGTATAAAGGCAAGAGTAATACGGACAGTAATAATAGTAACAAGAATAATAATAACAGTTATAGCGATAATAATAATAGTAATAAGGATAATAATAACAGTTATAGCGATAATAATAATAGTTATAAGGAGAAAGAAAAGAGGAATAGGGATAATAATAATAGTAACAAGAATAATAATAGCAGTTATAGCGATAATAATAATAGTATTAAGTATAAAGGCAAGAGTAATACGGACAGTAATAATAGTAACAAGAATAATAATAACAGTTATAGCGATAATAATAATAGTAATAAGGATAATAATAACAGTTATAGCGATAATAATAATAGTTATAAGGAGAAAGAAAAGAGGAATAGGGATAATAATAATAGTAACAAGAATAATAATAGCAGTTATAGCGATAATAATAATAGTATTAAGGATAAAGGCAAGAGTAATACGGACAGTAATAATAGTAACAAGAATAATAATAACAGTTATAGCGATAATAATAATAATAATAAGGATAATAATAATAGTTATAAGGATAAAGACAAGAGGAATGGGGATAACAGTAATAGTAATAAGAATAATAATAACAGTTATAGCGATAATAATAATAATTTTAAGGATAATAATAATAGTTATAAGGAGCAAGACAAGAGGAATAGGGATAATAATAATAGTAACAAGAATAATAATAGTATTAAGGATAAAGGCAAGAGTAATACGGACAGTAATAATAGTAACATGAATAATAATAACAGTTATAGCGATAATAATAATAGTAATAAGGATAATAATAATAGTTAGAAGGGTATAGACAAGAGTAATAGGGATAGTAACAATAGAATAAGCATGATAATAACAGTTATAGCGATAATAATAATAGTTATAAGGATAAAGACAAGAGGAATAGGGATAATAGTAATAGTAACCAGAATAATAATAACAGTTATAGCGATAATAATAATAGTTATAAGGATATAGACAAGATAATAGGGATAGTAACGATAGAATACGCATAATAATAACAGTTATAGCGATAATAATAATAGTAATACGGATAATAATAACAGTTATAGCGATAATAATAATAGTATTAAGTATAAAGGCAAGAGTAATACGGACAGTAATAATAGTAACAAGAATAATAATAACAGTTATAGCGATAATAATAATAGTAATAAGGATAATAATAACAGTTATAGCGATAATAATAATAGTTATAAGGAGAAAGAAAAGAGGAATAGGGATAATAATAATAGTAACAAGAATAATAATAGCAGTTATAGCGATAATAATAATAGTATTAAGGATAAAGGCAAGAGTAATACGGACAGTAATAATAGTAACAAGAATAATAATAACAGTTATAGCGATAATAATAATAATAATAAGGATAATAATAATAGTTATAAGGATAGACAAGAGGAATGGGGATAACAGTAATAGTAATAAGAATAATAATAACAGTTATAGCGATAATAATAATAATAGTAATAAGGATAATAATAACAGTTATAGCGATAATAATAATAGTATTAAGGATAAAGGCAAGAGCAATACGGACAGTAATAATAGTAACAAGAATAATAATAACAGTTAAAGCGATAATAATAATAGTAATAAGGATAATAATAATAGTTATAAGGATATAGACAAGAGTAATAGGGATAGTAACAATAGAATAAGCATGATAATAACAGTTATAGCGATAATAATAATAGTTATAAGGATAAAGACAAGAGGAATAGGGATAATAGTAATAGTAACAAGAATAATAATAACAGTTATAGCGATAATAATAATAGTTATAAGGATATAGACAAGAGTAATAGGGTTAGTAACAATAGAATAAGCATAATAATACCAGTTATAGCGATAATAATAATAGTAATAAGGATAATAATAACAGTTATAGCGATAATAATTATAGTAATAAGGATAATAATAATAGTTATAGCGATAATAATAATAGTTATAAGGAGAAAGACAAGAGGAATAGGGATAATAATAATAGTAACAAGAATAATAATAGTATTAAGGATAAAGGCAAGAGCAATACGGACAGTAATAATAGTAACAAGAATAATAATAACAGTTATAGCGATAATAATAATAGTAATAAGGATAATAATAATAGTTATAAGGATATAGACAAGAGTAATAGGGTTAGTAACAATAGAATAAGCATAATAATACCAGTTATAGCGATATTAATAATAGTAATAAGGATAATAATAACAGTTATAGCGATAATAATTATAGTAATAAGGATAATAATAATAGTTATAGCGATAATAATAATAGTTATAAGGAGAAAGACAAGAGGAATAGGGATAATAATAATAGTAACAAGAAAAATAATAGTATTAAGGATAAAGGCAAGAGTAATACGGACAGTAATAATAGTAACATGAATAATAATAACTGTTATAACGATAATAATAATAGTAATAAGGATAATAATAATAGTTATAAGGATATAGACAAGAGTAATAGGGATAGTAACAATAGAATACGCATAATAATAACAGTTATAGCGATAATAATAATAGTAATAAGGATAATAATAACAGTTATAGCGATAATAATAATAGTATTAAGGATAAAGGCAAGAGCAATACGGACAGTAATAATAGTAACAAGAATAATAATAACAGTTATAGCGATAATAATAATAGTAATAAGGATAATAATAATAGTTATAAGGATATAGACAAGAGTAATAGGGTTAGTAACAATAGAATAAGCATAATAATACCAGTTATAGCGATAATAATAATAGTTATAAGGATATAGACAAGAGTAATAGGGATAGTAACAATAGAATAAGCATGATAATAACAGTTATAGCGATAATAATAATAGTATTAAGGATAAAGGCAAGAGTAATACGGACAGTAATAATAGTAACAAGAATAATAATAACAGTTATAGCGATAATAATAATAATAATAAGGATAATAATAATAGTTATAAGGATAAAGACAAGAGGAATGGGGATAACAGTAATAGTAATAAGAATAATAATAACAGTTATAGCGATAATAATAATAATTTTAAGGATAATAATAATAGTTATAAGGAGCAAGACAAGAGGAATAGGGATAATAATAATAGTAACAAGAATAATAATAGTATTAAGGATAAAGGCAAGAGTAATACGGACAGTAATAATAGTAACATGAATAATAATAACACAATACGGACAGTAATAATAGTAACAAGAATAATAATAACAGTTATAGCGATAATAATAATAGTAATAAGGATAATAATAATAGTTATAAGGATATAGACAAGAGTAATAGGGTTAGTAACAATAGAATAAGCATAATAATACCAGTTATAGCGATATTAATAATAGTAATAAGGATAATAATAACAGTTATAGCGATAATAATTATAGTAATAAGGATAATAATAATAGTTATAGCGATAATAATAATAGTTATAAGGAGAAAGACAAGAGGAATAGGGATAATAATAATAGTAACAAGAAAAATAATAGTATTAAGGATAAAGGCAAGAGTAATACGGACAGTAATAATAGTAACATGAATAATAATAACTGTTATAACGATAATAATAATAGTAATAAGGATAATAATAATAGTTATAAGGATATAGACAAGAGTAATAGGGATAGTAACAATAGAATACGCATAATAATAACAGTTATAGCGATAATAATAATAGTAATAAGGATAATAATAACAGTTATAGCGATAATAATAATAGTATTAAGGATAAAGGCAAGAGCAATACGGACAGTAATAATAGTAACAAGAATAATAATAACAGTTATAGCGATAATAATAATAGTAATAAGGATAATAATAATAGTTATAAGGATATAGACAAGAGTAATAGGGTTAGTAACAATAGAATAAGCATAATAATACCAGTTATAGCGATAATAATAATAGTAATAAGGATAATAATAACAGTTATAGCGATAATAATTATAGTAATAAGGATAATAATAATAGTTATAGCGATAATAATAATAGTTATAAGGAGAAAGACAAGAGGAATAGGGATAATAATAATAGTAACAAGAATAATAATAGTATTAAGGATAAAGGCAAGAGCAATACGGACAGTAATAATAGTAACAAGAACAATAATAACAGTTATAGCGATAATAATAATAGTAATAAGGATAATAATAATAGTTATAAGGATATAGACAAGAGTAATAGGGTTAGTAACAATAGAATAAGCATAATAATACCAGTTATAGCGATATTAATAATAGTAATAAGGATAATAATAACAGTTATAGCGATAATAATTATAGTAATAAGGATAATAATAATAGTTATAGCGATAATAATAATAGTTATAAGGAGAAAGACAAGAGGAATAGGGATAATAATAATAGTAACAAGAAAAATAATAGTATTAAGGATAAAGGCAAGAGTAATACGGACAGTAATAATAGTAACATGAATAATAATAACTGTTATAACGATAATAATAATAGTAATAAGGATAATAATAATAGTTATAAGGATATAGACAAGAGTAATAGGGATAGTAACAATAGAATACGCATAATAATAACAGTTATAGCGATAATAATAATAGTAATAAGGATAATAATAACAGTTATAGCGATAATAATAATAGTATTAAGGATAAAGGCAAGAGCAATACGGACAGTAATAATAGTAACAAGAATAATAATAACAGTTATAGCGATAATAATAATAGTAATAAGGATAATAATAATAGTTATAAGGATATAGACAAGAGTAATAGGGTTAGTAACAATAGAATAAGCATAATAATACCAGTTATAGCGATAATAATAATAGTAATAAGGATAATAATAACAGTTATAGCGATAATAATTATAGTAATAAGGATAATAATAATAGTTATAGCGATAATAATAATAGTTATAAGGAGAAAGACAAGAGGAATAGGGATAATAATAATAGTAACAAGAATAATAATAGTATTAAGGATAAAGGCAAGAGCAATACGGACAGTAATAATAGTAACAAGAACAATAATAACAGTTATAGCGATAATAATAATAGTAATAAGGATAATAATAATAGTTATAAGGATATAGACAAGAGTAATAGGGTTAGTAACAATAGAATAAGCATAATAATACCAGTTATAGCGATAATAATAATAGTAATAAGGATAATAATAACAGTTATAGCGATAATAATTATAGTAATAAGGATAATAATAATAGTTATAGCGATAATAATAATAGTTATAAGGAGAAAGACAAGAGGAATAGGGATAATAATAATAGTAACAAGAAAAATAATAGTATTAAGGATAAAGGCAAGAGTAATACGGACAGTAATAATAGTAACATGAATAATAATAACTGTTATAACGATAATAATAATAGTAATAAGGATAATAATAATAGTTATGAGGATATAGACAAGAGTAATAGGGATAGTAACAATAGAATAAGCATAATAATAACAGTTATAGCGATAATAATAATACTAATAAGGATAATAATAATAGTTATAATGATATAGACAAGATAATAGGGATAGTAACAATAGAATAAGCATGATAATAACAGTTATAGCGATAATAATAATAGTTATAAGGATAAAGACAAGAGGAATAGGGATAATAGTAATAGTAACAAGAATAATAATAACAGTTATAGCGATAATAATAATAGTAATAAGGATAATAATAATAGTTATAAGGATATAGACAAGCGTAATAGGGATAGTAACAATAGAATAAGCATAATAATAACAGTTATAGCGATAATAATAATAATAGTTATAAGGATAAAGACAAGAGGTATAGGGATAATAGTAATAGTAATAAGAATAATAATAACAGTTATAGCGATAATAATAATAGTTATAAGGATATAGACAAGAGTAATAGGGATAGTAACAATAGAATAAGCATAATAATAACAGTTATAGCGATAATAATAATAGTAATAAGGATAATAATAATAGTTATAATGATATAGACAAGCTAATAGGGATAGTAACAATAGAATAAGCATAATAATAAGAGTTATAGCGATAATAATAATAGTAATACGGATAATAATAACAGTTATGGCGATAATAATAATAGTGATAAGGATAATAATAACAGTTAGAGCGATAATAATAATAATAATAATAATAATAATAAGGATAATAATAATAGTTATAAGGAGAAAGAAAAGAGGAATAGGGATAATAATAATAGTAACAAGAATAATAATAGCAGTTATAGCGATAATAATAATAGTATTAAGGATAAAGGCAAGAGTAATACGGACAGTAATAATAGTAACAAGAATAATAACAACAGTTATAGCGATAATAATAATAATAATAAGGATAATAATAATAGTTATAAGGAGAAAGACAAGAGGAATAGGGATAATAATAATAGTAACAAGAATAATAATAACAGTTATAGCGATAATAATAATAGTATTAAGGATAAAGGCAAGAGTAATACGGACAGTAATAATAGTAACAAGAATAATAATAACAGTTATAGCGATAATAATAATAGTAACAACAATAATAATAACAGTTATAGCGATAATAATAATAGTAATAAGGATAATAATAACAGTTATAGCGATAATAATAATAATAATAATAATAATAATAAGGATAATAATAATAGTTATAAGGATAAAGACAAGAGGAATAGGGATAATAGTAATAGTAACAAGAATAATAATAACAGTTATAGCGATAATAATAATAGTAATAAGGATAATAATAATAGTTATATGGATATAGACAAGAGTAATAGGGATAGTAACAATAGAATAAGCATGATAATAACAGTCATAGCGATAATAATAATAGTAATACGGATAATAATAACAGTTATAGCGATAATAATAATAGTATTAAGTATAAAGGCAAGAGTAATACGGACAGTAATAATAGTAACAAGAATAATAATAACAGTTATAGCGATAATAATAATAATAATAAGGATAATAATAATAGTTATAAGGATAAAGACAAGAGGAATGGGGATAACAGTAATAGTAATAAGAATAATAATAACAGTTATAGCGATAATAATAATAATAGTAATAAGGATAATAATAACAGTTATAGCGATAATAATAATAGTATTAAGGATAAAGGCAAGAGCAATACGGACAGTAATAATAGTAACAAGAATAATAATAACAGTTATAGCGATAATAATAATAGTAATAAGGATAATAATAATAGTTATAAGGATATAGACAAGAGTAATAGGGATAGTAACAATAGAATAAGCATAATAATAACAGTTATAGCGATAATAATAATAGTAATAAGGATAATAATAACAGTTATAGCGATAATAATTATAGTAATAAGGATAATAATAATAGTTATAGCGATAATAATAATAGTTATAAGGAGAAAGACAAGAGGAATAGGGATAATAATAATAGTAACAAGAATAATAATAGTATTAAGGATAAAGGCAAGAGTAATACGGACAGTAATAATAGTAACATGAATAATAATAACTGTTATAGCGATAATAATAATAGTAATAAGGATAATAATAATAGTTATAAGGATATAGACAAGAGTAATAGGGATAGTAACAATAGAATAAGCATGATAATAACAGTTATAGCGATAATAATAATAGTTATAAGGATAAAGACAAGAGGAATAGGGATAATAGTAATAGTAACAAGAATAATAATAACAGTTATAGCGATAATAATAATAGTTATAAGGATATAGACAAGATAATAGGGATAGTAACGATAGAATACGCATAATAATAACAGTTATAGCGATAATAATAATAGTAATAAGGATAATAATAACAGTTATAGCGATAATAATAATAGTATTAAGGATAAAGGCAAGAGTAATACGGACAGTAATAATAGTAATAAGAATAATAATAACAGTTATAGCGATAATAATAATATTTATAAGGATATAGACAAGAGTAATAGGGATAGTAACAATAGAATAAGCATAATAATAACAGTTATAGCGATAATAATAATAGTAATAAGGATAATAATAATAGTTATAAGGATATAGACAAGCGTAATAGGGATAGTAACAATAGAATAAGCATAATAATAACAGTTATAGCGATAATAATAATAATAGTTATAAGGATAAAGACAAGAGGTATAGGGATAATAGTAATAGTAATAAGAATAATAATAACAGTTATAGCGATAATAATAATAGTTATAAGGATATAGACAAGAGTAATAGGGATAGTAACAATAGAATAAGCATAATAATAACAGTTATAGCGACAATAATAATAGTAATAAGGATAATAATAATAGTTATAAGGATATAGACAAGATAATAGGGATAGTGACAATAGAATAAGCATAATAATAACAGTTATAGCGATAATAATAATAGTAATACGGATAATAATAACAGTTATAGCGATAATAATAATAGTAATAAGGATAATAATAACAGTTATAGCGATAATAATAATAGTTATAAAGGAGAAAGAAAAGAGGAATAGCGATAATAATAAGAGTAACAAGAATAATAATAGCAGTTATAGCGATAATAATAATAGTATTAAGGATAAAGGCAAGAGTAATACGGACAGTAATAATAGTAAAAAGAATAATAATAACAGTTATAGCGATAATAATAATAGTAATAAGGATAATAATAATAGTTATAAGGATATAGACAAGAGTAATAGGGATAGTAACAATAGAATAAGCATGATAATAACAGTTTATAGCGATAATAATAATAGTTATAAGGATAAAGACAAGAGGAATAGGGATAATAGTAATAGTAACAAGAATAATAATAACAGTTATAGCGATAATAATAATAGTTATAAGGATATAGACAAGATAATAGGGATAGTAACGATAGAATACGCATAATAATAACAGTTATGGCGATAATAATAATAGTAATAAGGATAATAATAACAGTTATAGCGATAATAATAATAGTATTAAGGATAAAGGCAAGAGTAATACGGACAGTAATAATAGTAATAAGAATAATAATAACAGTTATAGCGATAATAATAATATTTATAAGGATATATACAAGAATAATAGGGATAGTAACAATAGAATAAGCATAATAATAACAGTTATAACGATAATAATAATAATAGTAATAAGGATAATAATAACAGTTATAGCGATAATAATAATAGTATTAAGGATAAAGGCAAGAGTAATACGGACAGTAATAATAGTAACATGAATAATAATAACAGTTATAGCGATAATAATAATAATAATAAGGATAATAATAATAGTTATAAGGATAAAGACAAGAGGAATGGGGATAACAGTAATAGTAATAAGAATAATAATAACAGTTACAGCGATAATAATAATAATAGTAATAAGGATAATAGTAACAGTTATAGCGATAATAATAATAGTATTAAGGATAAAGGCAAGAGCAATACGGACAGTAATAATAGTAACAAGAATAATAATAACAGTTATAGCGATAATAATAATAGTAATAAGGATAATAATAATAGTTATAAGGATATAGACAAGAGTAATAGGGATAGTAACAATAGAATAAGCATAATAATAACAGTTATAGCGATAATAATAATAGTAATAAGGATAATAATAACAGTTATAGCGATAATAATAATAGTTATAAGGATATAGACAAGAGTAATAGGGATAGTAACAATAGAATAAGCATAATAATAACAGTTATAGCGATAATAATAATAGTAATAAGGATAATAATAACAGTTATAGCGATAATAATAATAGTAATAAGGATAATAATAATAGTTATAAGGATATAGACAAGAGTAATAGGGATAGTAACAATAGAATAAGCATAATAATAACAGTTATAGCGATAATAATAATAGTTATAAGTATATAGTCAAGAGTAATAGGGATAGTAACAATAGAATAAGCATAAAAATAACAGTTATAGCGATAATGATAATAGTAATAAGGATAATAATAACAGTTATAGCGATAATAATAATAATAATAAGGATAATAATAATAGTTATAAGGATAAAGAAAAGAGGAATAGGGATAAGAGTAATAGTAATAAGAATAATAATTACAGTTAAAGCGATAATAATAATAGTATTAAGGATAATAATAACAGTTATAGCGATAATAATAATATAATAATAAGGATAATAATAATAGTTATAAGGATAAAGACAAGAGGAATAGGGATAGTAGTAATAGTAATAAGAATAATAATAACAGTTATAGCGATAATAATAATAGTAATAAGAATAATAATAACAGTTAAAGCGATAATAATAATAGTAATAAGAATAATAATAACAGTTACAGCGATAATAATAATAGTATTAAGGATAATAATAGCAGTTATAGCGATGATAATAATAGTTATAAGGAGAAAGACAAGAGGAATAGGGATAATAGTAATAGTAACAAGAATAATAATAACAGTTATAGCGATAATAATAATAGTATTAAGAATAAAGGCAAGAGTAATACGGACAGTAATAATAGTAACATGAATAATAATAACAGTTATAGCGATAATAATAATAGTAATAAGGATAATAATAATAGTTATAAGGATATAGACAAGAGTAATAGGGATAGTAACAATAGAATAAGCATAAAAATAACAGTTATAGCGATAATGATAATAGTAATAAGGATAATAATAACAGTTATAGCGATAATAATAATAATAATAAGGATAATAATAATAGTTATAAGGATAAAGACAAGAGGAATAGGGATAAGAGTAATAGTAATAAGAATAATAATTACAGTTAAAGCGATAATAATAATAGTATTAAGGATAATAATAACAGTTATAGCGATAATAATAATAGTTATAAGGAGAAAGACAAGAGGAATAGGGATAATAATAATAGTAACAAGAATAATAATAACAGTTATTGCGATAATAATAATAGTATTAACGATAAAGGCAAGAGTAATACGGACAGTAATAATAGTAACATGAATAATAATAACAGTTATAGCGATAATAATAATAGTAATAAGGATAATAATAACAGTTATAGCGATAATAATAATAATAATAAGGATAATAATAATAGTCATAAGGATAAATACAAGAGGAACAGGGATAATAGTAATAGTAATAAGAATAATAATAACAGTTATAGCGATAATAATAACAGTAATAAGGATAATAATAACAGTTATAGCGATAATAATAATAATAATAATAATAAGGATAATAATAATAGTTATAAGGATAAGGACAAGAGGAATAGGGATAATAGTAATAGTAACAAGAATAATAATAACAGTTATAGCGATAATAATAACAGTTATAAGGATATAGACAAGATAATAGGGATAGTAACGATAGAATGAGCATGATAATAACAGTTATAGCGATAATAATAATAGTAATAAGGATAATAATAACAGTTATAGCGATAATAATAATAATAATAATAATAAGGATAATAATAATAGTTATAAGGATAAAGACAAGAGGAATAGGGATAATAGTATAGTAACAAGAATAATAATAACAGTTATAGCGATAATAATAATAGTAATAAGGATAATAATAATAGTTATAAGGATATAGACAAGATAATAGGGATAGTAACAATAGAATAAGCATAATAATAACAGTTATAGCGATAATAATAATAGTAATAAGAATAATAATAACAGTTATAGCGATAATAATAATAATAGTAATAAGGATAATAATAACAGTTATAGCGATAATAATAATAGTATTAAGGATAAAGGCAAGAGCAATACGGACAGTAATAATAGTAACAAGAATAATAATAACAGT
>CAMAOC010000483.1:0-34000 GCA_945859555.1 Megachile ligniseca
TTATTATTATCGCTATAACTGTTACTATTATTCTTGTTACTATTATTATTATCCCTATTCCTCTTGTCTTTATCCTTATAACTATTATTATTATCCTTATTATTATTATTATTATTATCGCTATAACTGCTATTATTATTCTTGTTACTATTATTACTGTCCGTATTACTCTTGCCTTTATCCTTAATACTATTATTATTACCGCTATAACTGTTATTATTATCCTTGTTACTATTATTATTATCCCTATTCCTTTTGTCTTTCTCCTTATAACTATTATTATTATCCTTATTATTATTATTATTATCGCTATAACTGTTGTTATTATTATTGTTACTATTATTATTATCCCTATTCCTCTTGTCTTTCTCCTTATAACTATTATTATTATCGCTATAACTGTTGTTATTATTATTGTTACTATTATTATTATCCCTATTCCTCTTGTCTTTCTCCTTATAACTATTATTATTATCGCTATAACTGTTATTATTATTCTTGTTACTATTATTATTTTCCCTATTCCTCTTGTCTTTCTCCTTATAACTATTATTATTATCGCTATAACTGTTATTATTATCCTTAATACTATTATTATTATCGCTATAACTGTTATTATTATCCTTCATACTATTATTATTATCGCTATAACTGTTATTATTAATCTTGTTACTATTATTATTATCCCTATTCCTCTTGTCTTTCTCCTTATAACTATTATTATTATCCTTATTATTATTATTATTATCGCTATAAATGTTATTATTATTCTTATTACTATTACTATTAACCGTATTCCTCTTGTCTTTATCCTTATAACTATTATTATTATCCTTATTATTATTATTATTATTATCGCTATAACTGTTATTATTATTCTTGTTACTATTATTACTGTCCGTATTACTCTTGCCTTTATCCTTAATACTAATATTATTATCGCTATAACTGTTGTTATTATTATTGTTACTATTATTATTATCCCTATTCCTCTTGTCTTTCTCCTTATAACTATTATTATTATCGCTATAACTGTTGTTATTATTATTGTTACTATTATTATTATCCCTATTCCTCTTGTCTTTCTCCTTATAACTATTATTATTATCGCTATAACTGTTGTTATTATTATTGTTACTATTATTATTATCCCTATTCCTCTTGTCTTTCTCCTTATAACTATTATTATTATCGCTATAACTGTTACTATTATTCTTGTTACTATTATTATTATCCCTAATCCTCTTGTCTTTCTCCTTATAACTATTATTATTATCCATATTATTATTATTATTATCGCTATAACTGTCATTATTATTCTTGTTACTATTATTATTATCCCTATTCCTCTTGTCTTTCTCCTTATAACTATTATTATTATCGCTATAACTGTTACTATTATTCTTGTTACTATTATTATTATCCCTAATCCTCTTGTCTTTCTCCTTATAACTATTATTATTATCCATATTATTATTATTATTATCGCTATAACTGTCATTATTATTCTTGTTACTATTATTATTATCGCTATAACTGTTATTATTATTCTTATTACTATTGTTACTATCCGTATTATTCCTGTCTTTATCCATATAACTATTATTATTAATCCTTTTTACTATTATTATTATCGCTACAACTGTTATTATTATTGTTATTACTATTATTATTATCCCTATTGCCCTTGTCTTTATCCTTATAACTATTATTATTATCGCTAATAACTGTTATTATTATTCTTATTACTATTATTATTATCCCTATTGGCCTTGTCTTTTTCCTTATAACTATTATTATTATCCTTGTTATTATTATTATTATCGCTATAACTGTTATTATTATTATTATTACTATTACTATTATCCCTATTCCTCTTGTCTTTATCCTTATAACTATAATTATTATCCTTATTAATATTATTATTATCGCTATAACTGTTTTTATTATCCTTAATACTATTATTATTATCGCTATAACTGTTATTATTATTCTTATTACTATTACTATTATCCCTATTCCTCTTGTATTTATCCTTATAACTATTATTATTATCCTTATTATTATTATTATTATCCTTATTATTATTATTATTATCGCTACAACTGTTATTATTATTCTTGTTACTATTATTATTATCGCTATAACTGTTATTATTATTCTTATTACTATTACTATTATCCCTATTCCTCTTGTATTTATCCTTATAACTATTATTATTATTATTATCCTTATTATTATTATTATTATCGCTACAACTGTTATTATTATTCTTGTTACTATTATTACTGTCCGTATTACTCTTGCCTTTATCCTTATTATTATTATTATTATCGCTATAACTGTTATTATTATTCTTATTACTATTACTATTAACCGTATTCCTCTTGTCTTTATCCTTATAACTATTATTATTATCCTTATTATTATTATTAGTATTATCGCTATAACTGTTATTATTATTCTTGTTACTATTATTACTGTCCGTATTACTCTTGTCTTTATCCTTAATACTATTATTATTAACGCTATAACTGTTGTTATTATTATTGTTACTATTATTATTATCCCTATTCCTCTTGTCTTTCTCCTTATAACTATTATTATTATCGCTATAACTGTTATTATTATTCTTATTACTATTACTATTATCCCTATTCCTCTTGTCTATATCCTTATTACTATTATTATTATCGCTATAACTGTTATTATTATTCTTGTCTTTATCCATATAACTATTATTATTAATCCTTTTTACTATTATTATTATCGCTACAACTGTTATTATTATTGCTATTAGTATTATTATTATCGCTATTGCCCTTGTCTTTATCCTTATAACTATTATTATCATCCTTATTACTATTATTATTATCGCTATAACTGTTATTATTATGGTTATTCTATTGTTACTATCCCTATTCCTCTTGTCTTTCTCCTTATAACTATTATTATTATCCTTATTATTATTATTATTATCGCTATAAATGTTATTATTATTCTTATTACTATTACTATTAACCGTATTCCTCTTGTCTTTATCCTTATAACTATTATTATTATCCTTATTATTATTATTATTATTATCGCTATAACTGTTATTATTATTCTTGTTACTATTATTACTGTCCGTATTACTCTTGCCTTTATCCTTAATACTAATATTATTATCGCTATAACTGTTGTTATTATTATTGTTACTATTATTATTATCCCTATTCCTCTTGTCCTTCTCCTTATAACTATTATTATTATCGCTATAACTGTTATTATTATTCTTATTACTATTACTATTATCCCTATTCCTCTTGTCTATATCCTTATTACTATTATTATTATCGCTATAACTGTTATTATTATTCTTGTTACTATTATTACTGTCCGTATTACTCTTGCCTTTATCCTTATTATTATTATTATTATCGCTATAACTGTTATTATTATTCTTATTACTATTACTATTAACCGTATTCCTCTTGTCTTTATCCTTATAACTATTATTATTATCCTTATTATTATTATTAGTATTATCGCTATAACTGTTATTATTATTCTTGTTACTATTATTACTGTCCGTATTACTCTTGTCTTTATCCTTAATACTATTATTATTATCGCTATAACTGTTGTTATTATTATTGTTACTATTATTATTATCCCTATTCCTCTTGTCTTTCTCCTTATAACTATTATTATTATCGCTACAACTGTTATTATTATTCTTGTTACTATTATTATTCTCCCTATTCCTCTTGTCTTTCTCCTTATAACTATTATTATTATCGCTATAACTGTTATTATTATCCTTAATACTATTATTATTATCGCTATAACTGTTATTATTAATCTTGTTACTATTATTATTATCCCTATTCCTCTTGTCTTTCTCCTTATAACTATTATTATTATCGCTATAACTGTTATTTTTATCCTTAATACTATTATTATTATCGCTATAACTGTTATTATTAATCTTGTTACTATTATTATTATCCCTATTCCTCTTGTCTTTATCCTTATAACTATTATTATTATCCTTATTATTATTATTATTATTATCGCTATAACTGCTATTATTATTCTTGTTGCTATTATTACTGTCCGTATTACTCTTGCCTTTATCCTTAATACTATTATTATTACCGCTATAACTGTTATTATTATCCTTGTTACTATTATTATTATCCCTATTCCTTTTGTCTTTCTCCTTATAACTATTATTATTATCCTTATTATTATTATTATTATCGCTATAACTGTTGTTATTATTATTGTTACTATTATTATTATCCCTATTCCTCTTGTCTTTCTCCTTATAACTATTATTATTATCGCTATAACTGTTGTTATTATTATTGTTACTATTATTATTATCCCTATTCCTCTTGTCTTTCTCCTTATAACTATTATTATTATCGCTATAACTGTTATTATTATCCTTAATACTATTATTATTATCGCTATAACTGTTATTATTAATCTTGTTACTATTATTATTATCCCTATTCCTCTTGTCTTTATCCTTATAACTATAATTATTATCCTTATTAATATTATTATTATCGCTATAACTGTTATTATTATCCTTCATACTATTATTATTATCGCTATAACTGTTATTATTAATCTTGTTACTATTATTATTATCCCTATTCCTCTTGTCTTTCTCCTTATAACTATTATTATTATCCTTATTATTATTATTATTATCGCTATAAATGTTATTATTATTCTTATTACTATTACTATTAACCGTATTCCTCTTGTCTTTATCCTTATAACTATTATTATTATCCTTATTATTATTATTATTATTATCGCTATAACTGTTATTATTATTCTTGTTACTATTATTACTGTCCGTATTACTCTTGCCTTTATCCTTAATACTAATATTATTATCGCTATAACTGTTGTTATTATTATTGTTACTATTATTATTATACCTATTCCTCTTGTCTTTCTCCTTATAACTATTATTATTATCGCTATAACTGTTGTTATTATTATTGTTACTATTATTATTATCCCTATTCCTCTTGTCTTTCTCCTTATAACTATTATTATTATCGCTATAACTGTTGTTATTATTATTGTTACTATTATTATTATCCCTATTCCTCTTGTCTTTCTCCTTATAACTATTATTATTATCGCTATAACTGTTACTATTATTCTTGTTACTATTATTATTATCCCTAATCCTCTTGTCTTTCTCCTTATAACTATTATTATTATCCATATTATTATTATTATTATCGCTATAACTGTCATTATTATTCTTGTTACTATTATTATTATCGCTATAACTGTTATTATTATTCTTATTACTATTGTTACTATCCGTATTATTCCTGTCTTTATCCATATAACTATTATTATTAATCCTTTTTACTATTATTATTATCGCTACAACTGTTATTATTATTGTTATTACTATTATTATTATCCCTATTGCCCTTGTCTTTATCCTTATAACTATTATTATTATCGCTAATAACTGTTATTATTATTCTTATTACTATTATTATTATCCCTATTGGCCTTGTCTTTTTCCTTATAACTATTATTATTATCCTTGTTATTATTATTATTATCGCTATAACTGTTATTATTATTATTATTACTATTACTATTGTCCCTATTCCTCTTGTCTTTATCCTTATAACTATAATTATTATCCTTATTAATATTATTATTATCGCTATAACTGTTTTTATTATCCTTAATACTATTATTATTATCGCTATAACTGTTATTATTATTCTTATTACTATTACTATTATCCCTATTCCTCTTGTATTTATCCTTATAACTATTATTATTATCCTTATTATTATTATTATTATCCTTATTATTATTATTATTATCGCTACAACTGTTATTATTATTCTTGTTACTATTATTATTATCGCTATAACTGTTATTATTATTCTTATTACTATTACTATTATCCCTATTCCTCTTGTATTTATCCTTATAACTATTATTATTATTATTATCCTTATTATTATTATTATTATCGCTACAACTGTTATTATTATTCTTGTTACTATTATTATTATCGCTATAACTGTTATTATTATTCTTATTACTATTGTTACTATCCGCATTACTCTTGTCTTTATCCGTATAACTATTATTATTATCCTTATTATTATTATTATTATCGCTATAACTGTTACTATTATTCTTGTTACTATTATTACTATCCCTATTCCTTTTGTCTTTCTCCTTATAACTATTATTATTATCCTTATTATTATTATTATTATCGCTATAACTGTTATTATTATTCTTGTTACTATTATTACTGTCCGTATTACTCTTGCCTTTATCCTTAATACTATTATTATTACCGCTATAACTGTTATTATTATCCTTGTTACTATTATTATTATCCCTATTCCTTTTGTCTTTCTCCTTATAACTATTATTATTATCGCTATAACTGTTATTATTATCCTTCATACTATTATTATTATCGCTATAACTGTTATTATTAATTTTGTTACTATTATTATTATCCCTATTCCTCTTGTCTTTCTCCTTATAACTATTATTATTATCCTTATTATTATTATTATTATCGCTATAAATGTTATTATTATTCTTATTACTATTACTATTAACCGTATTCCTCTTGTCTTTATCCTTATAACTATTATTATTATCCTTATTATTATTATTATTATTATCGCTATAACTGTTATTATTATTCTTGTTACTATTAATACTGTCCGTATTACTCTTGCCTTTATCCTTAATACTAATATTATTATCGCTATAACTGTTGTTATTATTATTGTTACTATTATTATTATCCCTATTCCTCTTGTCCTTCTCCTTATAACTATTATTATTATCGCTATAACTGTTATTATTATTCTTATTACTATTACTATTATCCCTATTCCTCTTGTCTATATCCTTATTACTATTATTATTATCGCTATAACTGTTATTATTATTCTTGTTACTATTATTATTATCCCTATTCCTTTTGTCTTTCTCCTTATAACTATTATTATTATCGCTATAACTGTTATTATTATCCTTAATACTATTATTATTATCGCTATAACTGTTATTATTAATCTTGTTACTATTATTATTATCCCTATTCCTCTTGTCTTTATCCTTATAACTATAATTATTATCCTTATTAATATTATTATTATCGCTATAACTGTTATTATTATCCTTCATACTATTATTATTATCGCTATAACTGTTATTATTAATCTTGTTACTATTATTATTATCCCTATTCCTCTTGTCTTTCTCCTTATAACTATTATTATTATCCTTATTATTATTATTATTATCGCTATAAATGTTATTATTATTCTTATTACTATTACTATTAACCGTATTCCTCTTGTCTTTATCCTTATAACTATTATTATTATCCTTATTATTATTATTATTATTATCGCTATAACTGTTATTATTATTCTTGTTACTATTATTACTGTCCGTATTACTCTTGCCTTTATCCTTAATACTAATATTATTATCGCTATAACTGTTGTTATTATTATTGTTACTATTATTATTATACCTATTCCTCTTGTCTTTCTCCTTATAACTATTATTATTATCGCTATAACTGTTGTTATTATTATTGTTACTATTATTATTATCCCTATTCCTCTTGTCTTTCTCCTTATAACTATTATTATTATCGCTATAACTGTTGTTATTATTATTGTTACTATTATTATTATCCCTATTCCTCTTGTCTTTCTCCTTATAACTATTATTATTATCGCTATAACTGTTACTATTATTCTTGTTACTATTATTATTATCCCTAATCCTCTTGTCTTTCTCCTTATAACTATTATTATTATCCATATTATTATTATTATTATCGATATAACTGTCATTATTATTCTTGTTACTATTATTATTATCGCTATAACTGTTATTATTATTCTTATTACTATTGTTACTATCCGTATTATTCCTGTCTTTATCCATATAACTATTATTATTAATCCTTTTTACTATTATTATTATCGCTACAACTGTTATTATTATTGTTATTACTATTATTATTATCCCTATTGCCCTTGTCTTTATCCTTATAACTATTATTATTATCGCTAATAACTGTTATTATTATTCTTATTACTATTATTATTAACCCTATTGGCCTTGTCTTTTTCCTTATAACTATTATTATTATCCTTGTTATTATTATTATTATCGCTATAACTGTTATTATTATTATTATTACTATTACTATTATCCCTATTCCTCTTGTCTTTATCCTTATAACTATAATTATTATCCTTATTAATATTATTATTATCGCTATAACTGTTTTTATTATCCTTAATACTATTATTATTATCGCTATAACTGTTATTATTATTCTTATTACTATTACTATTATCCCTATTCCTCTTGTATTTATCCTTATAACTATTATTATTATCCTTATTATTATTATTATTATCCTTATTATTATTATTATTATCGCTACAACTGTTATTATTATTCTTGTTACTATTATTATTATCGCTATAACTGTTATTATTATTCTTATTACTATTACTATTATCCCTATTCCTCTTGTATTTATCCTTATAACTATTATTATTATTATTATCCTTATTATTATTATTATTATCGCTACAACTGTTATTATTATTCTTGTTACTATTATTATTATCGCTATAACTGTTATTATTATTCTTATTACTATTGTTACTATCCGCATTACTCTTGTCTTTATCCGTATAACTATTATTATTATCCTTATTATTATTATTATTATCGCTATAACTGTTACTATTATTCTTGTTACTATTATTACTATCCCTATTCCTTTTGTCTTTCTCCTTATAACTATTATTATTATCCTTATTATTATTATTATTATCGCTATAACTGTTATTATTATTCTTGTTACTATTATTATTATCGCTATAACTGTTATTATTATTCTTGTTACTATTATTACTGTCCGTATTACTCTTGCCTTTATCCTTAATACTATTATTATTACCGCTATAACTGTTATTATTATCCTTGTTACTATTATTATTATCCCTATTCCTTTTGTCTTTCTCCTTATAACTATTATTATTATCGCTATAACTGTTATTATTATCCTTCATACTATTATTATTATCGCTATAACTGTTATTATTAATTTTGTTACTATTATTATTATCCCTATTCCTCTTGTCTTTCTCCTTATAACTATTATTATTATCCTTATTATTATTATTATTATCGCTATAAATGTTATTATTATTCTTATTACTATTACTATTAACCGTATTCCTCTTGTCTTTATCCTTATAACTATTATTATTATCCTTATTATTATTATTATTATTATCGCTATAACTGTTATTATTATTCTTGTTACTATTAATACTGTCCGTATTACTCTTGCCTTTATCCTTAATACTAATATTATTATCGCTATAACTGTTGTTATTATTATTGTTACTATTATTATTATCCCTATTCCTCTTGTCCTTCTCCTTATAACTATTATTATTATCGCTATAACTGTTATTATTATTCTTATTACTATTACTATTATCCCTATTCCTCTTGTCTATATCCTTATTACTATTATTATTATCGCTATAACTGTTATTATTATTCTTGTTACTATTATTACTGTCCGTATTACTCTTGCCTTTATCCTTATTATTATTATTATTATCGCTATAACTGTTATTATTATTCTTATTACTATTACTATTAACCGTATTCCTCTTGTCTTTATCCTTATAACTATTATTATTATCCTTATTATTATTATTAGTATTATCGCTATAACTGTTATTATTATTCTTGTTACTATTATTACTGTCCGTATTACTCTTGTCTTTATCCTTAATACTATTATTATTATCGCTATAACTGTTGTTATTATTATTGTTACTATTATTATTATCCCTATTCCTCTTGTCTTTCTCCTTATAACTATTATTATTATCGCTATAACTGTTATTATTATTCTTATTACTATTACTATTATCCCTATTCCTCTTGTCTATATCCTTATTACTATTATTATTATCGCTATAACTGTTATTATTATTCTTGTCTTTATGCATATACCTATTATTATTAATCCTTTTTACTATTATTATTATCGCTACAACTGTTATTATTATTGCTATTAGTATTATTATTATCGCTATTGCCCTTGTCTTTATCCTTATAACTATTATTATCATCCTTATTACTATTATTATTATCGCTATAACTGTTATTATTATGGTTATTCTATTGTTACTATCCCTATTACTCTTGTCTTTATCCTTATAACTATTATTATTATCCTTAACACTATTATTATTATCGCTATAACTGTTATTATTATTCCTGTTACTATTATTACTGTCCGTATTACTCTTGCCTTTATCCTTAATACTATTATTATTACCGCTATAACTGTTTTTATTATCCTTAATACTATTATTATTATCGCTATAACTGTTATTATTATGGTTATTCTATTGTTACTATCCCTATTACTCTTGTATTTATCCTTATAACTATTATTATTATCCTTATTATTATTATTATTATCGCTATAACTGTTACTATTATTCTTGTTACTATTATTATTATCCCTATTCCTTTTGTCTTTCTGCTTATAACTATTATTATTATCCTTATTATTATTATTATTATCGCTATAACTGTTCTTATTATTCTTGTTACTATTATTATTATCCCTATTCCTCTTGTCCTTCTCCTTATAACTATTATTATTATCCTTATTATTATTATTATTATCGCTATAACTGTTATTATTATTCTTGTTACTATTATTATTATCGCTATAACTGTTATTATTATTCTTATTACTATTGTTACTATCCGTATTACTCTTGTCTTTCTCCTTATAACTATTATTATTATCCTTTTTACTATTATTATTATCGCTACAACTGTTATTATTATCCTTAATACTATTATTATTATCGCTATAACTGTTATTATTAATCTTGTTACTATTATTATTATCCCTATTCCTCTTGTCTTTCTCCTTATAACTATTATTATTATCGCTATAACTGTTATTATTATCCTTAATACTATTATTATTATCGCTATAACTGTTATTATTAATCTTGTTACTATTATTATTATCCCTATTCCTCTTGTCTTTATCCTTATAACTATTATTATTATCCTTATTATTATTATTATTATTATCGCTATAACTGCTATTATTATTCTTGTTACTATTATTACTGTCCGTATTACTCTTGCCTTTATCCTTAATACTATTATTATTACCGCTATAACTGTTATTATTATCCTTGTTACTATTATTATTATCCCTATTCCTTTTGTCTTTCTCCTTATAACTATTATTATTATCCTTATTATTATTATTATTATCGCTATAACTGTTGTTATTATTATGGTTACTATTATTATTATCCCTATTCCTCTTGTCTTTCTCCTTATAACTATTATTATTATCGCTATAACTGTTGTTATTATTATTGTTACTATTATTATTATCCCTATTCCTCTTGTCTTTCTCCTTATAACTATTATTATTATCGCTATAACTGTTATTATTATTCTTGTTACTATTATTATTTTCCCTATTCCTCTTGTCTTTCTCCTTATAACTATTATTATTATCGCTATAACTGTTATTATTATCCTTAATACTATTATTATTATCGCTATAACTGTTATTATTAATCTTGTTACTATTATTATTATCCCTATTCCTCTTGTCTTTATCCTTATAACTATAATTATTATCCTTATTAATATTATTATTATCGCTATAACTGTTATTATTATCCTTCATACTATTATTATTATCGCTATAACTGTTATTATTAATCTTGTTACTATTATTATTATCCCTATTCCTCTTGTCTTTCTCCTTATAACTATTATTATTATCCTTATTATTATTATTATTATCGCTATAAATGTTATTATTATTCTTATTACTATTACTATTAACCGTATTCCTCTTGTCTTTATCCTTATAACTATTATTATTATCCTTATTATTATTATTATTATTATCGCTATAACTGTTATTATTATTCTTGTTACTATTATTACTGTCCGTATTACTCTTGCCTTTATCCTTAATACTAATATTATTATCGCTATAACTGTTGTTATTATTATTGTTACTATTATTATTATCCCTATTCCTCTTGTCTTTCTCCTTATAACTATTATTATTATCGCTATAACTGTTGTTATTATTATTGTTACTATTATTATTATCCCTATTCCTCTTGTCTTTCTCCTTATAACTATTATTATTATCGCTATAACTGTTGTTATTATCCTTGTTACTATTATTATTATCCCTATTCCTTTTGTCTTTCTCCTTATAACTATTATTATTATCGCTATAACTGTTATTATTATCCTTCATACTATTATTATTATCGCTATAACTGTTATTATTAATTTTGTTACTATTATTATTATCCCTATTCCTCTTGTCTTTCTCCTTATAACTATTATTATTATCCTTATTATTATTATTATTATCGCTATAAATGTTATTATTATTCTTATTACTATTACTATTAACCGTATTCCTCTTGTCTTTATCCTTATAACTATTATTATTATCCTTATTATTATTATTATTATTATCGCTATAACTGTTATTATTATTCTTGTTACTATTATTACTGTCCGTATTACTCTTGCCTTTATCCTTAATACTAATATTATTATCGCTATAACTGTTGTTATTATTATTGTTACTATTATTATTATCCCTATTCCTCTTGTCCTTCTCCTTATAACTATTATTATTATCGCTATAACTGTTATTATTATTCTTATTACTATTACTATTATCCCTATTCCTCTTGTCTATATCCTTATTACTATTATTATTATCGCTATAACTGTTATTATTATTCTTGTTACTATTATTACTGTCCGTATTACTCTTGCCTTTATCCTTATTATTATTATTATTATCGCTATAACTGTTATTATTATTCTTATTACTATTACTATTAACCGTATTCCTCTTGTCTTTATCCTTATAACTATTATTATTATCCTTATTATTATTATTAGTATTATCGCTATAACTGTTATTATTATTCTTGTTACTATTATTACTGTCCGTATTACTCTTGTCTTTATCCTTAATACTATTATTATTATCGCTATAACTGTTGTTATTATTATTGTTACTATTATTATTATCCCTATTCCTCTTGTCTTTCTCCTTATAACTATTATTATTATCGCTACAACTGTTATTATTATTCTTGTTACTATTATTATTCTCCCTATTCCTCTTGTCTTTCTCCTTATAACTATTATTATTATCGCTATAACTGTTATTATTATCCTTAATACTATTATTATTATCGCTATAACTGTTATTATTAATCTTGTTACTATTATTATTATCCCTATTCCTCTTGTCTTTCTCCTTATAACTATTATTATTATCGCTATAACTGTTATTATTATCCTTAATACTATTATTATTATCGCTATAACTGTTATTATTAATCTTGTTACTATTATTATTATCCCTATTCGTCTTGTCTTTATCCTTATAACTATTATTATTATCCTTATTATTATTATTATTATTATCGCTATAACTGCTATTATTATTCTTGTTACTATTATTACTGTCCGTATTACTCTTGCCTTTATCCTTAATACTATTATTATTACCGCTATAACTGTTATTATTATCCTTGTTACTATTATTATTATCCCTATTCCTTTTGTCTTTCTCCTTATAACTATTATTATTATCCTTATTATTATTATTATTATCGCTATAACTGTTGTTATTATTATTGTTACTATTATTATTATCCCTATTCCTCTTGTCTTTCTCCTTATAACTATTATTATTATCGCTATAACTGGTGTTATTATTATTGTTACTATTATTATTATCCCTATTCCTCTTGTCTTTCTCCTTATAACTATTATTATTATCGCTATAACTGTTATTATTATTCTTGTTACTATTATTATTTTCCCTATTCCTCTTGTCTTTCTCCTTATAACTATTATTATTATCGCTATAACTGTTATTATTATCCTTAATACTATTATTATTATCGCTATAACTGTTATTATTAATCTTGTTACTATTATTATTATCCCTATTCCTCTTGTCTTTCTCCTTATTACTATTATTATTATCGCTATAACTGTTATTATTATTCTTCTTACTATTACTATTATCCCTATTCCTCTTGTATTTATCCTTATAACTATTATTATTATCCTTATTATTATTATTAAAATTATCGCTATAACTGTTACTATTATTCTTGTTACTATTATTATTATCCCTAATCCTCTTGTCTTTCTCCTTATAACTATTATTATTATCCATATTATTATTATTATTATCGCTATAACTGTCATTATTATTCTTGTTACTATTATTATTATCGCTATAACTGTTATTATTATTCTTATTACTATTGTTACTATCCGTATTATTCCTGTCTTTATCCATATAACTATTATTATTATCGCTACAACTGTTATTATTATTGTTATTACTATTATTATTATCCCTATTGCCCTTGTCTTTATCCTTATAACTATTATTATTATCGCTAATAACTGTTATTATTATTCTTATTACTATTATTATTATCCCTATTGGCCTTGTCTTTTTCCTTATAACTATTATTATTATCCTTGTTATTATTATTATTATCGCTATAACTGTTATTATTATTATTATTACTATTACTATTATCCCTATTCCTCTTGTCTTTATCCTTATAACTATAATTATTATCCTTATTAATATTATTATTATCGCTATAACTGTTTTTATTATCCTTAATACTATTATTATTATCGCTATAACTGTTATTATTATTCTTATTACTATTACTATTATCCCTATTCCTCTTGTATTTATCCTTATAACTATTATTATTATCCTTATTATTATTATTATTATCCTTATTATTATTATTATTATCGCTACAACTGTTATTATTATTCTTGTTACTATTATTATTATCGCTATAACTGTTATTATTATTCTTATTACTATTGTTACTATCCGCATTACTCTTGTCTTTATCCATATAACTATTATTATTATCCTTATTATTACTATTATTATTATCGCTACATCTGTTATTATTATTCTTATTACTATTGTTACTATCCGTATTACTCTTGTCTTTATCCTTATAACTATTACTATTATCCCTATTCCTCTTGTATTTATCCGTATAACTATTATTATTATCCTTATTATTATTATTATTATCGCTATAACTGTTACTATTATTCTTGTCACTATTATTATTATCCCTATTCCTTTTGTCTTTCTCCTTATAACTATTATTATTATCCTTATTATTATTATTATTATCGCTATAACTGTTATTATTATTCTTGTTACTATTATTATTATCGCTATAACTGTTATTATTATTCTTGTTACTATTATTACTGTCCGTATTACTCTTGCCTTTATCCTTAATACTATTATTATTACCGCTATAACTGTTATTATTATCCTTGTTACTATTATTATTATCCCTATTCCTTTTGTCTTTCTCCTTATAACTATTATTATTATCGCTATAACTGTTATTATTATCCTTCATACTATTATTATTATCGCTATAACTGTTATTATTAATCTTGTTACTATTATTATTATCCCTATTCCTCTTGTCTTTCTCCTTATAACTATTATTATTATCCTTATTATTATTATTATTATCGCTATAAATGTTATTATTATTCTTATTACTATTACTATTAACCGTATTTCTCTTGTCTTTATCCTTATAACTATTATTATTATCCCTATTCCTCTTGTCTTTCTCCTTATAACTATTATTATTATCGCTATAACTGTTATTATTATTCTTATTACTATTACTATTATCCTATTCCTCTTGTCTATATCCTTATTACTATTATTATTATCGCTATAACTGTTATTATTATTCTTGTTACTATATTTACTGTCCGTATTACTCTTGCCTTTATCCTTATTATTATTATTATTATCGCTATAACTGTTATTATTATTCTTATTACTATTACTATTAACCGTATTCCTCTTGTCTTTATCCTTATAACTATTATTATTATCCTTATTATTATTATTAGTATTATCGCTATAACTGTTATTATTATTCTTGTTACTATTATTACTGTCCGTATTACTCTTGCCTTTATCCTTAATACTATTATTATTATCGCTATAACTGTTATTATTATTCTTGTTACTATTATTATTATCCCTATTCCTCTTGTCTTTCTCCTTATAACTATTATTATTATCCTTATTATTATTATTATTATCGCTATAACCTGTTATTATTATTCTTATTACTATTACTATTATCCCTATTCCTCTTGTCTATATCCTTATAACTATTATTATAACCTTACTACTATTATTATTATCGCTATAACTGTTATTATTATTCTTGTTACTATTATTACTGTCCGTATTACTCTTGCCTTTATCCTTAATACTATTATTATTACCGCTATAACTGTTATTATTATCCTTGTTACTATTATTATTATCCCTATTCCATTTGTCCTTCTCCTTATAACTATTATTATTATCCTTATTATTATTATTATTATCGCTATAACTGTTGTTATTATTATTGTTACTATTATTATTATCCCTATTCCTCTTGTCTTTCTCCTTATAACTATTATTATTATCGCTATAACTGTTATTATTATTCTTGTTACTATTATTATTTTCCCTATTCCTCTTGTCTTTCTCCTTATAACTATTATTATTATCGCTATAACTGTTATTATTATCCTTAATACTATTATTATTATCGCTATAACTGTTATTATTAATCTTGTTACTATTATTATTATCCCTATTCCTCTTGTCTTTATCCTTATAACTATAATTATTATCCTTATTAATATTATTATTATCGCTATAACTGTTATTATTATCCTTCATACTATTATTATTATCGCTATAACTGTTATTATTAATCTTGTTACTATTATTATTATCCCTATTCCTCTTGTCTTTCTCCTTATAACTATTATTATTATCCTTATTATTATTATTATTATCGCTATAAATGTTATTATTATTCTTATTACTATTACTATTAACCGTATTCCTCTTGTCTTTATCCCTTATAACTATTATTATTATCCTTATTATTATTATTATTATTATCGCTATAACTGTTATTATTATTCTTGTTACTATTATTACTGTCCGTATTACTCTTGCCTTTATCCTTAATACTAATATTATTATCGCTATAACTGTTGTTATTATTATTGTTACTATTATTATTATCCCTATTCTCTTGTCTTTCTCCTTATAACTATTATTATTATCGCTATAACTGTTGTTATTATTATTGTTACTATTATTATTATCCCTATTCCTCTTGTCTTTCTCCTTATAACTATTATTATTATCGCTATAACGTTGTTATTATTATTGTTACTATTATTATTATCCCTATTCCTCTTGTCTTTCTCCTTATAACTATTATTATTATCGCTATAACTGTTACTATTATTCTTGTTACTATTATTATTATCCCTAATCCTCTTGTCTTTCTCCTTATAACTATTATTATTATCCATATTATTATTATTATTATCGCTATAACTGTCATTATTATTCTTGTTACTATTATTATTATCGCTATAACTGTTATTATTATTCTTATTACTATTGTTACTATCCGTATTATTCCTGTCTTTATCCATATAACTATTATTATTAATCCTTTTTACTATTATTATTATCGCTACAACTGTTATTATTATTGTTATTACTATTATTATTATCCCTATTGCCCTTGTCTTTATCCTTATAACTATTATTATTATCGCTAATAACTGTTATTATTATTCTTATTACTATTATTATTATCCCTATTGGCCTTGTCTTTTTCCTTATAACTATTATTATTATCCTTGTTATTATTATTATTATCGCTATAACTGTTATTATTATTATTATTACTATTACTATTATCCCTATTCCTCTTGTCTTTATCCTTATAACTATAATTATTATCCTTATTAATATTATTATTATCGCTATAACTGTTTTTATTATCCTTAATACTATTATTATTATCGCTATAACTGTTATTATTATTCTTATTACTATTACTATTATCCCTATTCCTCTTGTATTTATCCTTATAACTATTATTATTATCCTTATTATTATTACTATTATCCTTATTATTATTATTATTATCGCTACAACTGTTATTATTATTCTTGTTACTATTATTATTATCGCTATAACTGTTATTATTATTCTTATTACTATTACTATTATCCCTATTCCTCTTGTATTTATCCTTATAACTATTATTATTATTATTATCCTTATTATTATTATTATTATCGCTACAACTGTTATTATTATTCTTGTTACTATTATTATTATCGCTATAACTGTTATTATTATTCTTATTACTATTGTTACTATCCGCATTACTCTTGTCTTTATCCGTATAACTATTATTATTATCCTTATTATTATTATTATTATCGCTATAACTGTTACTATTATTCTTGTTACTATTATTACTATCCCTATTCCTTTTGTCTTTCTCCTTATAACTATTATTATTATCCTTATTATTATTATTATTATCGCTATAACTGTTATTATTATTCTTGTTACTATTATTACTGTCCGTATTACTCTTGCCTTTATCCTTAATACTATTATTATTACCGCTATAACTGTTATTATTATCCTTGTTACTATTATTATTATCCCTATTCCTTTTGTCTTTCTCCTTATAACTATTATTATTATCGCTATAACTGTTATTATTATCCTTCATACTATTATTATTATCGCTATAACTGTTATTATTAATTTTGTTACTATTATTATTATCCCTATTCCTCTTGTCTTTCTCCTTATAACTATTATTATTATCCTTATTATTATTATTATTATCGCTATAAATGTTATTATTATTCTTATTACTATTACTATTAACCGTATTCCTCTTGTCTTTATCCTTATAACTATTATTATTATCCTTATTATTATTATTATTATTATCGCTATAACTGTTATTATTATTCTTGTTACTATTAATACTGTCCGTATTACTCTTGCCTTTATCCTTAATACTAATATTATTATCGCTATAACTGTTGTTATTATTATTGTTACTATTATTATTATCCCTATTCCTCTTGTCCTTCTCCTTATAACTATTATTATTATCGCTATAACTGTTATTATTATTCTTATTACTATTACTATTATCCCTATTCCTCTTGTCTATATCCTTATTACTATTATTATTATCGCTATAACTGTTATTATTATTCTTGTTACTATTATTACTGTCCGTATTACTCTTGCCTTTATCCTTATTATTATTATTATTATCGCTATAACTGTTATTATTATTCTTATTACTATTACTATTAACCGTATTCCTCTTGTCTTTATCCTTATAACTATTATTATTATCCTTATTATTATTATTAGTATTATCGCTATAACTGTTATTATTATTCTTGTTACTATTATTACTGTCCGTATTACTCTTGTCTTTATCCTTAATACTATTATTATTATCGCTATAACTGTTGTTATTATTATTGTTACTATTATTATTATCCCTATTCCTCTTGTCTTTCTCCTTATAACTATTATTATTATCGCTATAACTGTTATTATTATTCTTATTACTATTACTATTATCCCTATTCCTCTTGTCTATATCCTTATTACTATTATTATTATCGCTATAACTGTTATTATTATTCTTGTCTTTATCCATATACCTATTATTATTAATCCTTTTTACTATTATTATTATCGCTACAACTGTTATTATTATTGCTATTAGTATTATTATTATCGCTATTGCCCTTGTCTTTATCCTTATAACTATTATTATCATCCTTATTACTATTATTATTATCGCTATAACTGTTATTATTATGGTTATTCTATTGTTACTATCCCTATTACTCTTGTCTTTATCCTTATAACTATTATTATTATCCTTAACACTATTATTATTATCGCTATAACTGTTATTATTATTCCTGTTACTATTATTACTGTCCGTATTACTCTTGCCTTTATCCTTAATACTATTATTATTACCGCTATAACTGTTTTTATTATCCTTAATACTATTATTATTATCGCTATAACTGTTATTATTATGGTTATTCTATTGTTACTATCCCTATTACTCTTGTATTTATCCTTATAACTATTATTATTATCCTTATTATTATTATTATTATCGCTATAACTGTTACTATTATTCTTGTTACTATTATTATTATCCCTATTCCTTTTGTCTTTCTGCTTATAACTATTATTATTATCCTTATTATTATTATTATTATCGCTATAACTGTTCTTATTATTCTTGTTACTATTATTATTATCCCTATTCCTCTTGTCCTTCTCCTTATAACTATTATTATTATCCTTATTATTATTATTATTATCGCTATAACTGTTATTATTATTCTTGTTACTATTATTATTATCGCTATAACTGTTATTATTATTCTTATTACTATTGTTACTATCCGTATTACTCTTGTCTTTCTCCTTATAACTATTATTATTATCCTTTTTACTATTATTATTATCGCTACAACTGTTATTATTATCCTTAATACTATTATTATTATCGCTATAACTGTTATTATTAATCTTGTTACTATTATTATTATCCCTATTCCTCTTGTCTTTCTCCTTATAACTATTATTATTATCGCTATAACTGTTATTATTATCCTTAATACTATTATTATTATCGCTATAACTGTTATTATTAATCTTGTTACTATTATTATTATCCCTATTCCTCTTGTCTTTATCCTTATAACTATTATTATTATCCTTATTATTATTATTATTATTATCGCTATAACTGCTATTATTATTCTTGTTACTATTATTACTGTCCGTATTACTCTTGCCTTTATCCTTAATACTATTATTATTACCGCTATAACTGTTATTATTATCCTTGTTACTATTATTATTATCCCTATTCCTTTTGTCTTTCTCCTTATAACTATTATTATTATCCTTATTATTATTATTATTATCGCTATAACTGTTGTTATTATTATGGTTACTATTATTATTATCCCTATTCCTCTTGTCTTTCTCCTTATAACTATTATTATTATCGCTATAACTGTTGTTATTATTATTGTTACTATTATTATTATCCCTATTCCTCTTGTCTTTCTCCTTATAACTATTATTATTATCGCTATAACTGTTATTATTATTCTTGTTACTATTATTATTTTCCCTATTCCTCTTGTCTTTCTCCTTATAACTATTATTATTATCGCTATAACTGTTATTATTATCCTTAATACTATTATTATTATCGCTATAACTGTTATTATTAATCTTGTTACTATTATTATTATCCCTATTCCTCTTGTCTTTATCCTTATAACTATAATTATTATCCTTATTAATATTATTATTATCGCTATAACTGTTATTATTATCCTTCATACTATTATTATTATCGCTATAACTGTTATTATTAATCTTGTTACTATTATTATTATCCCTATTCCTCTTGTCTTTCTCCTTATAACTATTATTATTATCCTTATTATTATTATTATTATCGCTATAAATGTTATTATTATTCTTATTACTATTACTATTAACCGTATTCCTCTTGTCTTTATCCTTATAACTATTATTATTATCCTTATTATTATTATTATTATTATCGCTATAACTGTTATTATTATTCTTGTTACTATTATTACTGTCCGTATTACTCTTGCCTTTATCCTTAATACTAATATTATTATCGCTATAACTGTTGTTATTATTATTGTTACTATTATTATTATCCCTATTCCTCTTGTCTTTCTCCTTATAACTATTATTATTATCGCTATAACTGTTGTTATTATTATTGTTACTATTATTATTATCCCTATTCCTCTTGTCTTTCTCCTTATAACTATTATTATTATCGCTATAACTGTTGTTATTATTATTGTTACTATTATTATTATCCCTATTCCTCTTGTGTTTCTCCTTATAACTATTATTATTATCGCTATAACTGTTACTATTATTCTTGTTACTATTATTATTATCCCTAATCCTCTTGTCTTTCTCCTTATAACTATTATTATTATCCATATTATTATTATTATTATCGCTATAACTGTCATTATTATTCTTGTTACTATTATTATTATCGCTATAACTGTTATTATTATTCTTATTACTATTGTTACTATCCGTATTATTCCTGTCTTTATCCATATAACTATTATTATTAATCCTTTTTACTATTATTATTATCGCTACAACTGTTATTATTATTGTTATTACTATTATTATTATCCCTATTGCCCTTGTCTTTATCCTTATAACTATTATTATTATCGCTAATAACTGTTATTATTATTCTTATTACTATTATTATTATCCCTATTGGCCTTGTCTTTTTCCTTATAACTATTATTATTATCCTTGTTATTATTATTATTATCGCTATAACTGTTATTATTATTATTATTACTATTACTATTATCCCTATTCCTCTTGTCTTTATCCTTATAACTATAATTATTATCCTTATTAATATTATTATTATCGCTATAACTGTTTTTATTATCCTTAATACTATTATTATTATCGCTATAACTGTTATTATTATCCTTGTTACTATTATTATTATCCCTATTCCTTTTGTCTTTCTCCTTATAACTATTATTATTATCGCTATAACTGTTATTATTATCCTTCATACTATTATTATTATCGCTATAACTGTTATTATTAATTTTGTTACTATTATTATTATCCCTATTCCTCTTGTCTTTCTCCTTATAACTATTATTATTATCCTTATTATTATTATTATTATCGCTATAAATGTTATTATTATTCTTATTACTATTACTATTAACCGTATTCCTCTTGTCTTTATCCTTATAACTATTATTATTATCCTTATTATTATTATTATTATTATCGCTATAACTGTTATTATTATTCTTGTTACTATTATTACTGTCCGTATTACTCTTGCCTTTATCCTTAATACTAATATTATTATCGCTATAACTGTTGTTATTATTATTGTTACTATTATTATTATCCCTATTCCTCTTGTCCTTCTCCTTATAACTATTATTATTATCGCTATAACTGTTATTATTATTCTTATTACTATTACTATTATCCCTATTCCTCTTGTCTATATCCTTATTACTATTATTATTATCGCTATAACTGTTATTATTATTCTTGTTACTATTATTACTGTCCGTATTACTCTTGCCTTTATCCTTATTATTATTATTATTATCGCTATAACTGTTATTATTATTCTTATTACTATTACTATTAACCGTATTCCTCTTGTCTTTATCCTTATAACTATTATTATTATCCTTATTATTATTATTAGTATTATCGCTATAACTGTTATTATTATTCTTGTTACTATTATTACTGTCCGTATTACTCTTGTCTTTATCCTTAATACTATTATTATTATCGCTATAACTGTTGTTATTATTATTGTTACTATTATTATTATCCCTATTCCTCTTGTCTTTCTCCTTATAACTATTATTATTATCGCTACAACTGTTATTATTATTCTTGTTACTATTATTATTCTCCCTATTCCTCTTGTCTTTCTCCTTATAACTATTATTATTATCGCTATAACTGTTATTATTATCCTTAATACTATTATTATTATCGCTATAACTGTTATTATTAATCTTGTTACTATTATTATTATCCCTATTCCTCTTGTCTTTCTCCTTATAACTATTATTATTATCGCTATAACTGTTATTATTATCCTTAATACTATTATTATTATCGCTATAACTGTTATTATTAATCTTGTTACTATTATTATTATCCCTATTCGTCTTGTCTTTATCCTTATAACTATTATTATTATCCTTATTATTATTATTATTATTATCGCTATAACTGCTATTATTATTCTTGTTACTATTATTACTGTCCGTATTACTCTTGCCTTTATCCTTAATACTATATATTACCGCTATAACTGTTATTATTATCCTTGTTACTATTATTATTATCCCTATTCCTTTTGTCTTTCTCCTTATAACTATTATTATTATCCTTATTATTATTATTATTATCGCTATAACTGTTGTTATTATTATTGTTACTATTATTATTATCCCTATTCCTCTTGTCTTTCTCCTTATAACTATTATTATTATCGCTATAACTGGTGTTATTATTATTGTTACTATTATTATTATCCCTATTCCTCTTGTCTTTCTCCTTATAACTATTATTATTATCGCTATAACTGTTATTATTATTCTTGTTACTATTATTATTTTCCCTATTCCTCTTGTCTTTCTCCTTATAACTATTATTATTATCGCTATAACTGTTATTATTATCCTTAATACTATTATTATTATCGCTATAACTGTTATTATTAATCTTGTTACTATTATTATTATCCCTATTCCTCTTGTCTTTCTCCTTATTACTATTATTATTATCGCTATAACTGTTATTATTATTCTTCTTACTATTACTATTATCCCTATTCCTCTTGTATTTATCCTTATAACTATTATTATTATCCTTATTATTATTATTAAAATTATCGCTATAACTGTTACTATTATTCTTGTTACTATTATTATTATCCCTAATCCTCTTGTCTTTCTCCTTATAACTATTATTATTATCCATATTATTATTATTATTATCGCTATAACTGTCATTATTATTCTTGTTACTATTATTATTATCGCTATAACTGTTATTATTATTCTTATTACTATTGTTACTATCCGTATTATTCCTGTCTTTATCCATATAACTATTATTATTAATCCTTTTTACTATTATTATTATCGCTACAACTGTTATTATTATTGTTATTACTATTATTATTATCCCTATTGCCCTTGTCTTTATCCTTATAACTATTATTATTATCGCTAATAACTGTTATTATTATTCTTATTACTATTATTATTATCCCTATTGGCCTTGTCTTTTTCCTTATAACTATTATTATTATCCTTGTTATTATTATTATTATCGCTATAACTGTTATTATTATATTATTATTACTATACTATATCCCTATTCCTCTTGTCTTTATCCTTATAACTATAATTATTATCCTTATTAATATTATTATTATCGCTATAACTGTTTTTATTATCCTTAATACTATTATTATTATCGCTATAACTGTTATTATTATTCTTATTACTATTACTATTATCCCTATTCCTCTTGTATTTATCCTTATAACTATTATTATTATCCTTATTATTATTATTATTATCCTTATTATTATTATTATTATCGCTACAACTGTTATTATTATTCTTGTTACTATTATTATTATCGCTATAACTGTTATTATTATTCTTATTACTATTGTTACTATCCGCATTACTCTTGTCTTTATCCATATAACTATTATTATTATCCTTATTATTACTATTATTATTATCGCTATATCTGTTATTATTATTCTTATTACTATTGTTACTATCCGTATTACTCTTGTCTTTATCCTTATAACTATTATTATTAATCCTTTTTACTATTATTATTATTGCTACAACTGTTATTATTATTGTTATTACTATTATTATTATCGCTATTGCCCTTGTCTTTATCCTTATAACTATTACTATTATCCCTATTCCTCTTGTATTTATCCGTATAACTATTATTATTATCCTTATTATTATTATTATTACTCGCTATAACTGTTACTATTATTCTTGTCACTATTATTATTATCCCTATTCCTTTTGTCTTTCTCCTTATAACTATTATTATTATCCTTATTATTATTATTATTATCGCTATAACTGTTATTATTATTCTTGTTACTATTATTATTATCGCTATAACTGTTATTATTATTCTTGTTACTATTATTACTGTCCGTATTACTCTTGCCTTTATCCTTAATACTATTATTATTACCGCTATAACTGTTATTATTATCCTTGTTACTATTATTATTATCCCTATTCCTTTTGTCTTTCTCCTTATAACTATTATTATTATCGCTATAACTGTTATTATTATCCTTCATACTATTATTATTATCGCTATAACTGTTATTATTAATCTTGTTACTATTATTATTATCCCTATTCCTCTTGTCTTTCTCCTTATAACTATTATTATTATCCTTATTATTATTATTATTATCGCTATAAATGTTATTATTATTCTTATTACTATTACTATTAACCGTATTCCTCTTGTCTTTATCCTTATAACTATTATTATTATCCCTATTCCTCTTGTCTTTCTCCTTATAACTATTATTATTATCGCTATAACTGTTATTATTATTCTTATTACTATTACTATTATCCCTATTCCTCTTGTCTATATCCTTATTACTATTATTATTATCGCTATAACTGTTATTATTATTCTTGTTACTATTATTACTGTCCGTATTACTCTTGCCTTTATCCTTATTATTATTATTATTATCGCTATAACTGTTATTATTATTCTTATTACTATTACTATTAACCGTATTCCTCTTGTCTTTATCCTTATAACTATATTATTATCCTTATTATTATTATTAGTATTATCGCTATAACTGTTATTATTATTCTTGTTACTATTATTACTGTCCGTATTACTCTTGCCTTTATCCTTAATACTATTATTATTATCGCTATAACTGTTATTATTATTCTTGTTACTATTATTACTGTCCGTATTACTCTGCCTTTATCCTTAATACTATTATTATTACCGCTATAACTGTTATTATTATCCTTGTTACTATTATTATTATCCTATTCCATTTGTCCTTCTCCTTATAACTATTATTATTATCCTTATTATTATTATTATTATCGCTATAACTGTTGTTATTATTATTGTTACTATTATTATTATCCCTATTCCTCTTGTCTTTCTCCTTATAACTATTATTATTATCGCTATAACTGTTATTATTATTCTTGTTACTATTATTATTTTCCCCTATTCCTCTTGTCTTTCTCCTTATAACTATTATTATTATCGCTATAAATGTTATTATTATCCTTAATACTCTTATTATTATCGCTATAACTGTTATTATTAATCTTGTTACTATTATTATTATCCTATTCCTCTTGTCTTTCTCCTTATAACTATTATTATTATCCTTATTATTATTATTATTATCCCTATAACTGTTATTATTATTCTTATTACTATTACTATTAACCGTATTCCTCTTGTCTTTATCCTTATAACTATTATTATTATCCTTATTTTTATTATTAGTATTATCGCTATAACTGTTATTATTATTCTTGTTACTATTATTACTGTCCGTATTACTCTTGCCTTTATCCTTAATACTATTATTATTACGCTATAACTGTTGTTATTATTATTGTTACTATTATTATTATCCCTATTCCTCTTGTCTTTCTCCTTATAACTATTATTATTATCGCTATAACTGTTATTATTATTCTTATTACTATTACTATTATCCTATTCCTCTTGTCTATATCCTTATATTATTATTATTATCGCTATAACTGTTATTATTATTCTTGTTACTATTATTATTATCGCTATAACTGTTATTATTATTCTTATTACTATTGTTACTATCCGTCTATTACTCTTGTCTTTCTCCTTATAACTATTATTATTATCGCTAATAACTGTTATTATTATTCTTATTACTATTATTATTATCCCTATTGGCCTTGTCTTCATCCTTATAACTATTATTATTATCTTATTATTATTATTATTATCGCTATAACTGTTCTTATTATTCTTGTTACTATTATTATTATCCCTATTCCTCTTGTCTTTCTCCATATAACTATTATTATTATCCTTATTATATTATTATTATCGCTATAACTGTTATTATTATTCTTCTTACTAATTATTATTATCGCTATAACTGTTATTATTATTCTTATTACTATTGTTACTATCCGTATTACTCTTGTCTTTCTCCTTATAACTATTATTATTATCCTTATTATTATTATTATTATCGCTATAACTGTTATTATTATTCTTGTTACTATTATTATTATCGCTATAACTGTTATTATTATTCTTATTACTATTGTTACTATCCGCATTACTCTTGTCTTTATCCATATAACTATTATTATTAATCCTTTTTACTATTATTATTATCGCTACAACTGTTATTATTATTGTTATTACTATTATTATTATCGCTATTGCCCTTGTGTTTATCCTTATAACTATTATTATTATCCTTATTATTATTATTATTATCGCTATAACTGTTATTATTATTCTTGTTACTATTATTATTATCCCTATTCCTCTTGTCTTTCTCCTTATAACTGTTATTATTATCGCTATAACTGTTATTATTATCCTTAATACTATTATTATTATCGCTATAACTGTTATTATTAATCTTGTTACTATTATTATTATCCCTATTCCTCTTGTCTTTCTCCTTATAACTATTATTATTATCCTTATATTATTATTATTATCGCTATAACTGTTATTATTATTCTTATTACTACTACTATTAACCGTATTCACTCTTGTCTTTATCCTTATAACTATTTATTATCGCTATAACTGTTATTATTATTCTTCTTACTATTACTATTATCCCTATTCCTCTTGTATTTATCCTTATAACTATTATTATTATCCTTATTATTATTATTAAAATTATCGCTATAACTGTTACTATTATTCTTGTTACTATTATTATTATCCCTAATCCTCTTGTCTTTCTCCTTATAACTATTATTATTATCCATATTACTATTATTATTATCCCTATTGCCCTTGTCTTTATCCTTATAACTATTATTATTATCCTTATTACCATAATTATTATCGCTATAACTGTTATTATTATCCTTAATACTATTGTTACTATCCGTATTACTCTTGTCTTTATCCTTATAACTATTATTATTAATCCTTTTTACTATTATTATTATTGCTACAACTGTTATTATTATTGTTATTACTATTATTATTATCGCTATTGCCCTTGTCTTTATCCTTATAACTATTACTATTATCCCTATTCCTCTTGTATTTATCCTTATAACTATTATTCTTATCCTTATTATTATTATTATTATCGCTATAACTGTTATTATTATTCTTGTTACTATTATTATTATCGCTATAACTGTTATTATTATTCTTATTACTATTGTTACTATCCGTATTACTCTTGTCTTTCTCCTTATAACTATTATTATTATCCTTATTATTATTATTATTATCGCTATAACTGTTATTATTATTCTTGTTACTATTATTATTATCGCTATAACTGTTATTATTATTCTTATTACTATTGTTACTATCCGCATTACTCTTGTCTTTATCCATATAACTATTATTATTAATCCTTTTTACTATTATTATTATCGCTACAACTGTTATTATTATTGTTATTACTATTATTATTATCGCTATTGCCCTTGTGTTTATCCTTATAACTATTATTATTATCCTTATTATTATTATTATTATCGCTATAACTGTTATTATTATTCTTGTTACTATTATTACTGTCCGTATTACTCTTGCCTTTATCCTTAATACTATTATTATTACCGCTATAACTGTTATTATTATCCTTGTTACTATTATTATTATCCCTATTCCTTTTGTCTTTCTCCTTATAACTATTATTATTACCGCTATAACTGTTATTATTATCCTTGTTACTATTATTATTATCCCTATTCCTTTTGTCTTTCTCCTTATAACTATTATTATTATCCTTATTATTATTATTATTATCGCTATAACTGTTGTTATTATTATTGTTACTATTATTATTATCCCTATTCCTCTTGTCTTTCTCCTTATAACTATTATTATTATCGCTAAAACTGTTATTATTATTCTTGTTACTATTATTATTATCCCTATTCCTCTTGTCTTTCTCCTTATAACTATTATTATTATCGCTATAACTGTTATTATTATCCTTAATACTATTATTATTATCGCTATAACTGTTATTATTAATCTTGTTACTATTATTATTATCCCTATTCCTCTTGTCTTTCTCCTTATAACTATTATTATTATCGCTATAACTGTTATTATTATCCTTAATACTATTATTATTATCGCTATAACTGTTATTATTAATCTTGTTACTATTATTATTATCCCTATTCCTCTTGTCTTTCTCCTTATAACTATTATTATTATCCTTATTATTATTATTATTATCGCTATAACTGTTATTATTATTCTTATTACTACTACTATTAACCGTATTCCTCTTGTCTTTATCCTTATAACTATTATTATTATCGCTATAACTGTTATTATTATTCTTGTTACTATTACTATTATCCCTATTCCTCTTGTATTTATCCTTATAACTATTATTATTATCCTTATTATTATTATTAAAATTATCGCTATAACTGTTACTATTATTCTTGTTACTATTATTATTATCCCTAATCCTCTTGTCTTTCTCCTTATAACTATTATTATTATCCATATTACTATTATTATTATCCCTATTGCCCTTGTCTTTATCCTTATAACTATTATTATTATCCTTATTACCATAATTATTATCGCTATAACTGTTATTATTATCCTTAATACTATTATTATTATCGCTATAACTGTTATTATTATGGTTATTCTATTGTTACTATCCCTATTACTCTTGTCTTTATCCTTATAACTATTATTATTATCGCTAATAACTGTTATTATTATTCTTATTACTATTACTATTATCCCTATTCCTCTTGTATTTATCCTTATAACTATTATTATTATCCTTATTATTATTATTATTATCGCTACAACTGTTATTATTATTCTTGTTACTATTATTATTATCGCTATAACTGTTATTATTATTCTTATTACTATTGTTACTATCCGCATTACTCTTGTCTTTATCCATATAACTATTATTATTATCCTTATTATTACTATTATTATTATCGCTATATCTGTTATTATTATTCTTATTACTATTGTTACTATCCGTATTACTCTTGTCTTTATCCTTATAACTATTATTATTAATCCTTTTTACTATTATTATTATTGCTACAACTGTTATTATTATTGTTATTACTATTATTATTATCGCTATTGCCCTTGTCTTTATCCTTATAACTATTACTATTATCCCTATTCCTCTTGTATTTATCCTTATAACTATTATTCTTATCCTTATTATTATTATTATTATCGCTATAACTGTTACTATTATTCTTGTTACTATTATTATTATCCCTATTCCTTTTGTCTTTCTCCTTATAACTATTATTATTATTCTTGTTACTATTATTACTGTCCGTATTACTCTTGCCTTTATCCTTAATACTATTATTATTACCGCTATAACTGTTATTATTATCCTTGTTACTATTATTATTATCCCTATTCCTTTTGTCTTTCTCCTTATAACTATTATTATTATCGCTATAACTGCTTTATTATCCTTAATACTATTATTATTATCGCTATAACTGTTATTATTAATCTTGTTACTATTATTATTATCCCTATTCCTCTTGTCTTTCTCCTTATAACTATTATTATTATCCTTATTATTATTATTATTATCGCTATAACTGTTATTATTATTCTTATTACTATTACTATTAACTGTATTCCTCTTGTCTGCATCCTTATAACTATTATTATTATCCTTATTATTATTATTATTATTATCGCTATAACTGTTATTATTATTCTTGTTACTATTATTACTGTCCGTATTACTCTTGCCTTTATCCTTAATACTAATATTATTATCGCTTTAACTGTTGTTATTATTATTGTTACTATTATTAGTATCCCTATTCCTCTTGTCTTTCTCCTTATAACTATTATTATTATCGCTATAACTGTTATTATTATTCTTATTACTATTACTATTATCCCTATTCCTCTTGTCTATATCCTTATTACTATTATTATTATCGCTATAACTGTTATTATTATTCTTGTTACTATTATTACTGTCCGTATTACTCTTGCCTTTATCCTTATTATTATTATTATTATTATCATTATAACTGTTATTATTATTCTTATTACTATTACTATTAACCGTATTCCTCTTGTCTTTATCCTTATAACTATTATTATTATCCTTATTATTATTATTATTATCGCTATAACTGTTATTATTATTCTTATTACTATTACTATTAACCGTATTCCTCTTGTCTTTATCCTTATAACTATTATTATTATCCTTATTATTATTATTATTATTATCGCTATAACTGCTATTATTATTCTTGTTACTATTATTACTGTCCGTATTACTCTTGCCTTTATCCTTAATACTATTATTATTACCGCTATAACTGTTATTATTATCCTTGTTACTATTATTATTATCCCTATTCCTTTTGTCTTTCTCCTTATAACTATTATTATTATCCTTATTATTATTATTATTATCGCTATAACTGTTGTTATTATTATTGTTACTATTATTATTATCCCTATTCCTCTTGTCTTTCTCCTTATAACTATTATTATTATCGCTATAACTGTTATTATTATTCTTGTTACTATTATTATTTTCCCTATTCCTCTTGTCTTTCTCCTTATAACTATTATTATTATCGCTATAAATGTTATTATTATCCTTAATACTCTTATTATTATCGCTATAACTGTTATTATTAATCTTGTTACTATTATTATTAACCGTATTCCTCTTGTCTTTATCCTTATAACTATTATTATTATCCTTATTTTTATTATTAGTATTATCGCTATAACTGTTATTATTATTCTTGTTACTATTATTACTGTCCGTATTACTCTTGCCTTTATCCTTAATACTATTATTATTACCGCTATAACTGTTATTATTATCCTTGTTACTATTATTATTATCCCTATTCCTTTTGTCTTTCTCCTTATAACTATTATTATTACCGCTATAACTGTTATTATTATCCTTGTTACTATTATTATTATCCCTATTCCTTTTGTCTTTCTCCTTATAACTATTATTATTATCCTTATTATTATTATTATTATCGCTATAACTGTTGTTATTATTATTGTTACTATTATTATTATCCCTATTCCTCTTGTCTTTCTCCTTATAACTATTATTATTATCGCTAAAACTGTTATTATTATTCTTGTTACTATTATTATTATCCCTATTCCTCTTGTCTTTCTCCTTATAACTATTATTATTATCGCTATAACTGTTATTATTATCCTTAATACTATTATTATTATCGCTATAACTGTTATTATTAATCTTGTTACTATTATTATTATCCCTATTCCTCTTGTCTTTCTCCTTATAACTATTATTATTATCGCTATAACTGTTATTATTATCCTTAATACTATTATTATTATCGCTATAACTGTTATTATTAATCTTGTTACTATTATTATTATCCCTATTCCTCTTGTCTTTCTCCTTATAACTATTATTATTATCCTTATTATTATTATTATTATCGCTATAACTGTTATTATTATTCTTATTACTACTACTATTAACCGTATTCCTCTTGTCATTATCCTTATAACTATTATTATTATCGCTATAACTGTTATTATTATTCTTCTTACTATTACTATTATCCCTATTCCTCTTGTATTTATCCTTATAACTATTATTATTATCCTTATTATTATTATTAAAATTATCGCTATAACTGTTACTATTATTCTTGTTCCTATTATTATTATCCCTAATCCTCTTGTCTTTCTCCTTATAACTATTATTATTATCCATATTACTATTATTATTATCCCTATTGCCCTTGTCTTTATCCTTGTAACTATTATTATTATCCTTATTACCATAATTATTATCGCTATAACTGTTATTATTATCCTTAATACTATTATTATTATCGCTATAACTGTTATTATTATGGTTATTCTATTGTTACTATCCCTATTACTCTTGTCTTT